>CAJQZN010040445.1:66978-93549 GCA_907164685.1 Colias eurytheme
CGCTGCACTTCTGCTGCTGTATCGCTGCACTTCTGCTGCTGTATCGCCCTGTCTGCACTCACCCGATGTCCAGCGGCTGCCGCTCGATGGTGGCCACTCTGCTGTCATTGTTGCTGGGCCACAGGTGGCCGTCCGTCACGCTGTCCTCGAGCGGCTTGGCGCGGTTCAGCGTGCCCGCTTCGCTGTTCATGTAGCGGTACTGCTGCTGCTGCTGGATTGGGCATTCCACTTCTCCTACGAGGAAGAGCAGAATCATTCAATGGTGGACATAATGAAACGGGACAATCATTAAAGTAAATAATTTTATAAGGCTGTTGTTTTGGGACTGGAAATCCCGTTTCTACTTTTGAAACGGGAGTATTATTAAAAAGAAGGAAACAACCCAGCATACATTGCACTACATGAAACTACTCTTCTAAAACTATATCGTACGATACTACATTTTGTTTATACATAGTAAAAGCACAATATTCCTGAATGGTCATAATTTTGGCATACCATAAAGACCTTCTACTCTGAATTAACTTGACCTAAACATTCAAAGTAACTAAATGCTTACCTCCCTCATCCTCTGAATCACTCATGAATGTGTCCTGCATTAGTTCTGGGGCTGCCACTCTGTATTTACCTTCAACACCACCTTTAACAAAAAGAAAAATATATTTAAAAACTACACTCTATTGAGATTTATAAGATTTTAATTGACGTTTTTTCTGACGTCCCAAAAAAGAATTACAGTTTCGAATTTCGTAATGTAACATTTCTTTTAATTAATTGTGAGTGATCTTCATTTATTTAGTCTAATTCGTGCTTTAATATAATCGTACCAGTTATTAAGTACTTCATTCATTGATTTATCCATTCACACTTTAAAATGCATTATTCAATACTATCAGTTAGTTTAACCAATACATTATAACGGAATATGTATAATATAAATTCTTCAACGAATCTAAAGTTCCTGCGAATGAATATAATAAGGATCGAATTGCCATATGATAGAAAGGGACAACACATGTTTGTGTATATCTATCTCGTGTGTCTCTGAAAATGGTTTATGTAAATGCAAGTTAATTTGCATTTTGTCACCAATTGTTACAGTTAAGTGCAATGACTGTGGATACAGATGAATTTAACTACAATATAATTATGTAATGTGCAACCATAATTGTAATGCCATATTATTTAAACTTTTGTATTATGAGCGAATTTTCTTGTAGCACCTACCTAAAGACAATGATATACTTATATAGTTTGTGTAAACATATTACGCCTAGTTGATATTCTAGATCTAGATTCTAAACAATTTATGTATGACAGGTCGATGCATACAAATCACGGGATTCATTTTGATGAATTTTTGTTATAGAGATTTTAATATGGTTAGGACATAAGCTACTTTTTTTGAGAACCATGAAACATTTAGAAAACATGCATATTTTATCTTTATTTTAATAGCATTTTTCCTATAAATACTCTTCTGTCATTCGTATTAAAATGAAATTAATAATGAAGCCAATAAATTCGACCTGACGTCAATTAAAAATTTTCTCACTAAAACTTAGAACCTTGGCAGTTGACCAAAGTGCCTATATGGCACTATCTTGATATCATTTTCATTTGAGGCTTGAATGCTTCTGATAAAGCGTCAGATTTTTTTCTATTAATAGGCATTGGATATTGTTAAAAGTTTGTTGTGTTTATTACGCATTGGTTTATGTTTATTGAAGGAAATGAATTTTTTTTACGCAATGTTGCCTTTTATAACTAAGCAATGAAAAACAATAAAGCTACCATAGGTTATTATGGAAATCAATACATATTTATTGATTTAAGTGATAATTTGATGTCATAGAAATATCAATGTATTAAAAAGTAGTCATCCAACGTCCGACAAATCTACATTATAAAGCGAAAAGAACAAATTATCACTGCCATAATTTATACATTCAAATACGTACGAGAAGACGACAAACTGCGTATTAAATATTAATACACATTAGCAATCATCATCATAATTAGAATACCACTCTGCCAATGATACACTGCAAAATCAATTGCCTTTAGACTGGACAAATCAGCCAACATCTTTACTCAGCAGGATAATTAAATACCTACGATTGTATCACGTCTAAAATTACGATATTATCAATGTACCATCGCATGTTTACACGCTCCTTGCCACGTGTCACAATTAGTACTACGTATATCTCTGATTGCATAATCATGATGTGCATGAGGTCACGCGTTGGCGTCCAATTGACTCTACCTGACATCAACTTCTCAATGGTTTCACAATGCTCTTTAAGTTGTTACCGATTCTAATTGGCTGCCCTTAATTTGGCATTTTTTGGCTGAATGATCGTTAATTAAGACTGTTATTTCATTAAATACTCGGTTGATCTGTATTGTATTGGCTATATAGAAAAAAATGTTGGCGTAACTAAAACTTTACAATGCGTTTCAGATGCAATCAATCTAAGTTTTAATTAAACCTGCATTCCAATAAATGTGGCGACGAATTTGATTAATAAAAGAGTTCATCAATGTAGAACTTAACACGATTATTTAATCATAGCAAAGTGCATTTTCTAAAAAAACGAAGTTTTTATAAGCTAGCTAACAAGTTGACGACATATTAGTTAATAGACCTGTCAATTTTTAAAAGAGATGATGAACTCTAAGCAATGCTTTCGTCACAATTCTTAAATTAAAATATTTATCCACGTAGGTCTTCCCTTTATAATAGCATTAATGGGTTATCTATGTTCTGCTGAATGAAGCTTAATATATCACATGTGCGTTATATAAATCACGGTGAAGTAAGGTTGTCCGGTCAATGTTAATAGTATTATAGTGAAAATTTAATTTAGTTGTTCATTCTTTAATAAGTTATTTGAACTCAGATTGTAACATATCAAATCAAGTTTTTTATTTAGAAGCAAGGGTGAATAATGGTAGTCAATTTAATGTATCATAGAATTGACTCTACCAAAACTTTTTCCTTAAAATGCAGTCCCCTTAAAGTTAACGAGCTTCGGAATTCTTACAGACAAGTTCTTTATCAAGACTTTAGGAAAAACAAACAGTATATCTACCTATTTCTCTCGATGGAAAAAAAATGTACATTGAATCGCCCCTGAAATCATACCAAGGTCGTCTAACACATACCAATGTCAAGATACAATAATTTATACGAATGAGCGATAATTCGTTCCATGCTATTATTTAAAACATATCGAATGTATTTAGAACGTAATTTCATTCGCACATGAGTCAAGCATCGGGAATAGATTGCTTTTGAAATTGATGTAAAACCTTGCAGTGATTTGTTTTGATGTTATGATTTTAGTGTAATTTTTGCAATGTAAATAAGAAAATTCAATTAGGACTATGAAATTCATTTAAAGATAGATAATTAATATCCACTATTTTATTTTAAATTTTACTGACATGTAAAGTACCACGTTATTTTCTTATTGTGATATTTGTTGGATATTTCACATCTTTGTAATTGATTTACTGGAATGAAATGAAATGAAAATGAAATGAAATCAAGTTTAGAAAATCACTTATTATATTTAACAATAAACTTTACAAACAAAGACATAAAACTAAATAATAACCAGTGTACAATGTCTTATTCATTCTTACATCACTTAGCACGAGTGGGATCTTCAAAATAATTGTATTTTCGTTGATTACTCATTGTTATTTTGGTTGTGAATGAATCTTTTTGGCAAGAACATCGCTAATAAAGTGTACCGTAAAACAATTGAACGCAGAAAGTATAGAGGAGATATTTCGGTTTTAAATACACCGCAAATAACTTTATTTACGAGGCTCTACCACTAGCAGTGTATATTTTGTCTTAGTAAAGTTAAAAATATTTCTTTCCTCGATAATAAGTATAATCAGAGTCGATTCAATAATAATTGAATGGATTTATACGATGATTTACATACTAAAGACAATAAAAATGAAAAATGAAGAATAAGTTATACCTTTAAAAACATTATTTAACTATTTCAGTGCTTAGTAAATGTAGAGACGTTTCATTTTTCCGTGTAATAAGTTTTATTATTACATTATAAGTGCATAAACTGATTATATACAACGTGTTCTCAATACTAAACCATTTGAAATCGTAAAATATATAAAAAGCTATAACTGGATGAAATCTCACCGCACCTTGGTGTCCACCTACATAATCACTTCTATGTAGAGGGTTGACATCACCACATTAAAACTAATGTAGGTAATATTACCAGTTCTGCATACTAATAACTGTCGGTGCTTACTGCATTTTACATGTTAAGATTAAATTGTTTATTTTTAATCGGAACATGAAGGTTATTAAATATACTTAATATTATAAATCTGTAGAGTTCGTTTGTTTATTTGAACACGCTAATCTCAGGAACTACTGGTGCGATTAGAAAAATTATTTCGGTGTTAGATAGCCCATTTATCATCACGCTAAGACTAATAGGAGCGGGGCAATGCGGGTAAAACTGCGGGGCACAGCTAAATTTCTTAAGATATTATTAACGAGAAATAAATCATGATAATAAGTAGAAGGTTGAGGAAAACTGAGAAGAGTTTTATCCATATACATGACAATCTGAATATACTCTCTCATATTTCGTCAGTGTATTCTAAAATACTTAACTATAGCTACACATTTTGAGATCTAGAATCTCTTTAGATCCGTTGCTATTAATTCTATCTTAATAAATCTTATAAATACCGTATTTATAACGAGAAAAGTATGTTTAAATTGCGTGTAGGAAAGTTAAAACACATGACTTGGTCCGTTGTTATCAAGTTCAAATAACTGTATTAATAATTAAGCTAAAAAATCGAAAGAATTATTTTGTATTATTACTATAAATAATTATTTCTTAGTATATAAATAGTTTTCCATTTTATTCATAATTCCGGTGTAGGGTCGAAACAGCTGTAATCGAAAAATAGGATTGTGTTATAATAATTGTGCGATTGACCCTTTATTTATACTTTTTTTTATACAAGTATTTTATTGTTTTATAGTTAGACATTAATTATGCACGTACAAAAATAAATTGCATTAATTAATTTTAAAGTACAGTTACCGTTGAATCAATACAATCCATACTAATATTATAAATGCGAAAGTAACTCTGTCTGTCTGTCTGTTACTCAATCACGCCTAAACTACTGAACCAATTTGCATGAAATTTGGTATGGAGATATTTTGATACCCGAGATAGGACATAGGCTACCTTTTATTGCGAAATATGTACCACGGGCGAAGCCGGGGCGGACCTCTAGTTATCTATATAATTAAACGTCTTTGGGTTGGAATCATACACGTTTGTGTATGTGTTTGTGTATATGTATTTAATTGTAGAGTTCTAGTATTAAATTTTACTTTTGAAGTTTTTTGTCTTTCATAATATTAAGAGTGTAATTGCGAAGATACATTTTTACAAAACACATTCATTCATTATCATAATCACGCCCATAGCATCAAAACCGTTGAACTCTGTCATTGCCCACTAACTGTGGTTCTTAATTAATATATCCTTTAACCCAAATAAACCCATTATAACTCACCTCGACTTTAATTCGCTGGCATTTGTTATCTTTTATAAAAGAAATACTAGCTCACAGCACAGTTCTGTATATTGTGCTCACAGCCTGCGCTATTAGACCGGGAGATACTGACACAAAATTTCGAGTCATTTGTAACAGGATGGCGGTTCTACAGGGGTCTTAGTACGCAATGACAAAAAGAAAAACGATGGCGTGAACGCTGGTACCGGCGGCTTAGTCGCGTGGGCGTTAGTCGAACTCGTCGGAAAATAGCGAAAGTCAAACGATTTGTAACAGTATGGCACTTATTTTTCCTGTAAGTTTGAGGATCAACAAATATAAATACAAAATTTCAAAGATCTATGTGTTGGAAATCTTCACTTATATAAATTAATAATAAATTAAGTTTTCAAGTATGACAGCACTTTTTCCCCCCACTAGAAGTATGGCAAATATAATAATGGTCACATTTTATCAAATACTCTCCAAAAATCCAAATGCAATACTGGTACAAAAAGTTTGGCGAAATAAAAATTTTTTGCAGATTTTCGGCGGTATGGCGACCATTTGGAATCGTCCGAAAAGTATGGCATGGCGATTTTCGTAAATGGCTGCACGACGATAGTTACCTGTGCAAAAGTTAGCCTGGTACAAATGGTTGAATGATTGTTTTATTTAAATCAACGACACTACCACCTACTACTTTTTTATGGGCTATCGGTAAATTCTAAAATTTTTGTGTTACAAATCGTTTGACTTTCGCTATTTTTCCGACGAGTTCGACAAACGCCCACGCGACTAAGCCACCGGTACCAGCGTTCACACCATCATTTTTCTTTTTGTCATTGCGTACTAAGACCCCTGTAGAACCGCCATCCTTGTTACAAATGACTCGAAATTTTGTGTCAGTATCTCCCGGTCTATATGTCATTTGTAGGTTTTGACCATAGAAATCTAAATAACAAGACACTAGAAGTCGTAAGCGTGCGTGACCTTGTCGCCACTCAGGTGATTTGCACATCACCAGTGCATTCGTCACTGTTCAGTTGCTCTGGAGACGTATGAGTGTATACATGGTGTGTTTCAGCAATTCCCATTGCGGAAATTCTTCCACAAGTTGTAGTTATACTTATAAAGGAATAATATTTCATCGGAAAATATTTTTTTTTAGAAATAATGCCGTTTTTCATTAAAATTATAGAATATTTACAAGTATTACGAGTGTCACCATAGTAATCGAAATAACAATGAATGACACAGTCGACCATAATTCTTATTATCACGTTTGTTCGTATTGGAGCAAAAAGTCTCATATACTTAGGGATGTTATTCTAAAATAAACCGTAAATTCGTGCGTTAGGATACATATTCAAAAGCTTAATTTTAATAGATAAGTTAGTTTTCACTAAAATCAAGCTGTCCAATAAAAGGCATAGTTTACTTGTGTGTACTGTTTAGCTTTCGGTTTGAATGTGTTGATTTTGGCGACAGCGGTTTTCATACGAATTATGACATTATAGCCCTTCTATGTGTCTTGTTATTTAGATTTCTATGGTTTTGACACATTGACGAGTGTGTTTCTCGTTTGATTTATTACCAAGATGTTTTTAAATTCGCCTTGAGGTATATTTCAAATTATTTCGGAGGAATTCTTAGCTGTTATTAATTGAATTTTTGATTCGCCAGATATGACATTTGTATTTTTTTGTCAAGAAAGAACATTAAGTCCATTAACTGAATTTATGGCGTTGATTCATTCTTCTATTCTTTCTAAATCAAAAGAATAAAATGAACGTTTCAAGACCCTCTTCATAATTTTTTTTGTTTGCCTTTATGTACAATACTGATTAAAAATTATCTATTTAATATCGCTTATTTAATTATATAATACTAGCTTTCCACCCGCGGCTTCGCCCGCTTTGTCTAAATCCTAATAAATTATATACTAAAACATTCCTCTTGAATCACTTTATGTATTAAAAAAAACCGCATCAAAATCCGTTGCGCAGTTTGATAGATTTAAGCATACAAAAGGACATAGGGACAGAGAAAGCGACTTTGTTTTATACTATGTAGTGATTAGTTATAGACTCTACTATTTATTTTACGTAACATCTATCCTATACATATTTTTTCATGTACGCTTCCAACTATCAAGCCAGTACCATTTTATATAACAATAACCACGGTCAAGGCCATATACCATAACCATACATAAAATCACTGTACCGAGCACAACACATGTTAGTAAACAGTGTAATTGTTTCAAAAGCACAATCATATCAAAATGTTTACATCAGTAACGCATGTGGCAGGTGACAAGCGCAATGATTGTAAACACAGACTATTCCACTGTTTTGACCTTGAAGCGAATTAATAATATGTACCTATACATACGTATTAGTTTGTTTGTTTGTTTGTTTACATGACCAGGACTAAACGTTTTAAATTTGCTCTAAATAAGTAGTTAGTAAATATATGCAAAATGAATAGCAAAATAGTTAATTAAATAAGTAGATTTTATTTTCTGTAAGTAAGCTACAAATTTTTAAATTTTTTTTAACGAATTTTTGGGAATGTCGGACACAAATAAGACATTATAATAATTTTTTACTACTGTTAATGTAAGAAAATATGAAGCACCTAATAAAGAATAGCCTATTTTAAGTCTCTACGTAACAAGTAATAAATTTATTACGTGTTAAATTAGCATAAAGTTCACTTTTTCATTGAAATGACCTGAAAATTTCTAAATATATGCTTAAAGATAACAAGTTCAAGATAATTTGAATAAAAATACTTATAGTTTTTCCTTGATATAAACGACACAACTTGACCTATAAATGGTTCATCTTCAAGATAAGTGTCATTATCAATAATCTAACATATTAATATTGCAAAATCTTTGAAAACCAAACATTTATTTAAACACAGCTTATAATCATGTAGTTGTAAATTTTGTTTATTTGTCATCGGTAACCTCGGAAATTATTGAGAGGAGCATTGCACCTTTTTGCATCGGTATAATAGTGAGTTAGTAATAAAGTTAAAATCATAAAGCGCGTCACACACGGTGAAGATACTATAATATTTTATCTTAAGATACTGTTATACATATTTTATATTACAGTATCTTAACGCATCCGGTATCAGCGTTCTACTGTAATATAAAATATAACAATTGCGTTTAAGATACTGTAATATAAAATATAACAGTATCTTAAGATAAAATATTATAGTATCTTCACCGTGTGTGACGCGCTTAATTGTCAATGTCTTTAACTTAGTACTGATTAACTGGGAATATAGTTACCCAATCTCCAACTAATTACAAATTAACCAAACATTGATCTATTTCCAATACTATCTTTAAAAAGTAACCTATCAATCAATACACCATCGAGATGTCACATCGCCATACGATATGTTGCTGCATTGAATCACAATTCATGTACTACACTCAATCACTGCCAAATATTGCTCGTACATCAATTGATGCTTACATACTGTATACTGTGTTATAGGATGTCGAGAATATCAGTCATTTTAATAAATCTTTATATTTAAAAATATTTTTATCAACTTGGTGAGATAATCAACGATAGTCAATAACACTTACTTCATGACCAGAAAATTAGTACATTTGATGAAAAGCATGTAGATTATTCTGTGCTGTAGTATTCTGTTTCAGAATCAGACTTGAACATCTATCTTTTATCGATTGCAGTCTTATTAATCACGCAGTCACGCATCATTAAATATGTATTTGTAAAGAACGTAATATCTCATCACTCGGTACAGCAATCCCTAGATATTATTGACTATTATCGAAACTAAAATATTGATAGATTTCATAACTCTACAAAAATAAATCCAACTAGACATTTCTCATAATTCCTCGTTCCACCACTTAACGAAACACAAATTAGCTTTACCTTGACAAGGTCATAGTTTTTAGTGTGGCAACTACCAACATAGAACTTTTGCTATAAGCGTTTCGCTTCCGAAACCTATATATTAACCTAATGAATACGTTTCCGATGAAACATTAATGGGTCGATAGGCTCTTTTATATAGGAATAGAGGTTTATTTACGTTTTCAAATGTTTGGATAGAGACAAATACATCTGTCGAATAGCAATGTAAATTCATATACAAATATTGTCTAAATACCGGCCTGGTTCAGGTTGAATAATGTAATAATGTGAATCACATAATCGATTTTCATCTATAACTATTAGTTCACAACAAACATTACATATCTAACATGGTAAATACCACCAATTTTACTATTTATTAGTGTAATTTTTCATTCATAGGAACTAATTTTTTGGTGTTATGGTTTATATTTTCTACTAGCAGTTCGCCCCGGCTTCGCCCGTGGTACATATTTACGTTTTCTCTACGTAAGAACCATCCTCGTACTTCAAGGGATATAATAAAAAAAGAATTAACGAAATCGGTTCAGCCGTTCTCAAGTTCTCAAGTTATTTGTTCATTTGGGATTCATTTTTATATTATAGAAGATACAACAATATAATAAGATATATCCATATATGTACTAGGTATAGTTTTCCATATTTATAAAGGCAATTTCTCATAAATATTGGTAACATTAAATTGTTTTAACCACTTTTTTTCATATAACAAATTTACATACTCGAACCATTAAAACTTGAACTCCTTTTGAACAATCGTACAAAAACAAAACAAAAAAAGAAAAAGATTACAATAACAATATGGAATAAGCAATTAACTAATAAGATTTATTAGCAAATACCGATTCATTCATTCATGACAAAGAATTTAGATCACTGACTAGCTATTACTTAATACCTAGTAGAAAAACTTCGTGTAACATTCATCATTGTAATGTTATCCATTTTCTTAGATCTTACTTAAAAACGTGAGAAAGCACTACTTGTTCTTATTATATTATTTTTAGCAATTTATTAAATTATGCAAAAATATTAGCAAAGGAAATTCGACATCTTGCTAGAAAATTAAAAATAAAGGTATAGATTTATAGCATTTTAATGCGAGATTTTTTTAAGAATAGAAAATATTCGATCATCCCGCCGAATTATTAAAATACTCATAACTCAATTATAGAGATATGTATTTTACTTATTTTTATAATCGTTATTAAACGAATGTCAAATAATTCATTTGTTCAATTAATTTGACATTATACGAGTAGTTCCTGTATTATTTATAAATTAGCAGCACATATTTCACTTCTTTTATTCATAAGTTTCCTGCAGGCAATGGCTCTTCATTATTTATTACCCTTATGTTACGAATACCAACTTATCTTGTAACAAAAATATCTTTTATCAAACAGATAACTTCTGAATGGTTATTGTAATTGTATTAAACTATTAGTAGAGTAAGGATATAAATCTCTTCTTTTTCCCACAAAAATAATGACAATAATAAATTATGCATGAGTATTTTTATATACGTAACTTCCAAGAAGTCAATACTTTAAATAAATAAATAAAATAAAATAAATCTTTATGTGAAATAAAGAGGATCTTTAGGATATACAATATTGATTATGAGGCTCTGGCTCTCTTGCTAGGCATAGCCTGTGTTAAGAAAGCCAGTCCCTTCCCTTAATACTTTGTGGTCTTGATAAAGGTAAAAATAATAATATATAAATGTTTGACTAGGGTAATTTAGGAACCTATTTTGAAAATCAATTCCATTTTAAGATCATCGCTATCCTTTCAAGAAGCAGATACTACCTTACTACCTACACTTAATGACCAGGAAAAGTAAACAGTTTTTCCTCTTCACATTCATACCTCAATAGCATCGCACCAAATAAGCCAAAATATAAATTAAGACGCAATTCAAAATTGTGAATCACTGCAGAGGTCAGGTGGGAGGCCATATTTATTGACACAACCAAGTCATTGTGTGAGTGATCTCACATGTAAATTGGTGTTAAACTGCGCATGTTAGCTTAGAACCATTCTACTGTAATCTTTATTCATTGTTGAGATACTACTGTTGCGTAAGTTGAATCTTTCATGGGGATTGGAAATTCATTGCTTCTGTAATATGGTGCAATTTCTTCATACTGATGGACTAGTTTAAGCATATTTTTAAGGTATTATGAAACAAAATTAATTAATTAATTTATTTGTTTTATTTATGGAACACACAAATTGATGCATTAATGGTCATATTATATTAGAAGACATAGTTTTTATTTCCATATCATATACTATTTACGGTTTTTCTATGAGCTCTATATTGCTTTATCACAAAAAAACATATCTGGAAAAGTTAGTAAGCTATTCCGGTTCATAATTCATATATATTACCTAATCTTTAAACCTATTTTTTAAATGTTCGAAGAGGTATTTAAAAATACGCGTAGCACGTGCTTCGGGAAAAAGATTACCATTCTAAAAATAGTGAAGTCCGTATTGATCTACTGAAGGGATCGGTCTATCTATTGGATTAGGTCATAGCTATTTTCTACAAGTACAAACATACCTACAAACCATTTAACGTTTCTTTAGAATTTCTTTAGAATAGTAACGCAAGGGTGAGGTCGAGAAGATGGTCGTAATTGAAAAAAAAAAAAACATTCTGAATCTCACAGAACATATAATACTTACTAATTTTGTATAAGTTGAAAAAGAAAATGGTTCGGTCATACAAGAAATGCATATACCTATAGACCCCTAATGTATAAAATCCTACATAATATTTGTAATAAACTAAGCTAAGTGAGCTTAGTTATAGAGTTGTTGTGAACAAAACATTGCCTTATATACAATGTATCTACATATTATAAAGATGTAAACACATCTACCCACAGCGTCCTCAGATCATCTCAGGTGCGGTCACACCGTCCAAATGCGGTGTGATGATGTAAATCATATTTGGGTAACCTTGACTCGCGTGCGTCAGATACCAGTGGTTGTGGGGCGCGGCTACGTGCAGCGGTTGCGCGAAAAGCGGAACGCGGGGAAATTAAATGAATAAAAAAGAAGGAATGACAAAAAGAACACGAGGCCAAGACTGGCCAGTTATAGAAAGAAGAAAATATGTGTGAACATAGTTTCTATTAAGATAGATGCATCTGTTCCACCGATCGATTTTCTTTACGGAGAAGATGGTCAGGCTTTTACGTATTGTACAATGAAACTTATCAAACAGCAGAAAGTGACACTGGAATTAACTTTACCGCTTCTATTAAAGAATGAGTTTCAAATGTTCGCAAAATCGCATAAAATGACGATTCAATGAATTACTATCGCAAATTGTATTACAATACAAGAAATATGCATACATAACTCATAATGTGTTATAATAAATCTCTCCAAATGAACAAACAGTACATCACTCACAGTAAATACACCGTCAAGACACACTAAATAGTGTTATGATCTAAATTAAATGATATCCTCTCCGCTAATCGCTACCGCCTGTTCACTGACCATGACTCCAGTATCTATATACCATGCCACTGCTTATGAAAGCGAAATCTTAACGTTATTCGGAACGTAAACATTCAATATAGGTCGATGTTCGGACTGTTTTTGAGATTAACACAGTTTTATATCACATTTTATATATATAAACATGAGTTTGCGTTTAGAAACATGATGTAATAAATGTGTATGCGGAACTCTGTCAAGTTATATTAAGATCTGAGGCGACCCTTTTAATATTATGCCTTTTGATTTTATGTTATTCAGTACATATAAATGTTGCATATGAATTGTATTGATGTAAATATTTAATACTAGCTATGCCCCGCGGTTTTAACCGCATTGCTCTGCTCCTATGGGTGTTAACGTGATGATATATAGCGTTCCTCGATAAATGGGCTATCAAACAGTGAAATAATTTTTCAAATCGTTTCCGTAGTTACTCAGATTAGTGCTTTCAAGTAAACACACTCTTCAGCTTTAGAGAAGAATTAATAATTTATTCTTGGAAATAATCAAGTTTGCGTCAGTGCTTTGTTATGGATCATAATTTTAATTCAATTGTAATAAAGATTACAGAAATACTATTAATAGAAATAGATAATCGATTTAATTTAAAATATTCATAGACTAAAACATTTGAAATTCATAACAATAATAAGTATTGAAGGCTAAATAAATTTCACAAAGCCACGTGCTAAGGAAGTTTATTTTTGTAATGAATCTTAATATGTAATACCAATATATTGTTTAACAAAATTAAGTTAAAACTGTGTTAATAAGTTTTTTAATTTATGTCATTACTTAAGGACACGACATATTCTATCAATATGTGTAAAGGAACAGCATTTTATTATTAATCTTTATAATACAGATATAGTTTACTATAAAAATGTACTTTATTTCCGAATTTACATAAGTATTATGTATTACTATTTAAAGACGTAACAGGGTTTAAATTTAAAATTGTTCTGAAAAATTATGTCGTTTTTGTAATCAAGTTTTAAACTATATTGCTTTAACACGTGGAGGTTTATTTTGATTGTTTATGTATGTTTGTCATTAAAAATGTATTAACATAAAACCTTAACCTGATTAAATGTGTGGTTTTATAATAAATAAATCAAATTAAGGTCAGGTTAATGTCTTCAAGGGTTTTAGTACGTTTAACGAATTCTTTAAAATTATCGATACATGATTTAACGATTGTAAGTATTTACAGATTTTACTGTGTTATTATGATTTAATAATCTTTGTGAAACCTAATCCTACTAATATTATAAATGCAAAGTTTGTGAGGATTTGTGTATGTTTGTAACTCTTTCACGCAAATACTACTTATACTAAACCGATTACAATGAAATTTAGCACACATATAGAGGGTAACTTGGATTAATACATAGGATAGGTTTTATCCCGGAAATCCCACGGGAACGGAAACTACGCGGGTTTTTCTTTAAAAACGCCTGCGAAGCCGCGGGCGGAAAGCTAGTTTTTCATATAGGTAAATAACCTCATTGATCTTATTTAAATTAAGTTATGAATACATACATGTACTGGAATAAATTATTTTTAATTCAACAAAACAATCATTCAATTTCATTTAAATATCGCTTGGTTTTCAATGAGTACATTTTTTCAACTATTTGTAGAGCATATAATAAGCTGTAATATGTATTTTACAAGCTACAATATTTATTTTATCCATATTTGAAGATTTAAATTGCAGTGAAGTAAGTATTTTCTTAATTTTCTTTCAGGAAAATTTCGTTTAAATTGCATAGGTAAGTACTAGTTATTATAATTATTTTATTTATAATAATTCTGCTTGAGTAATTAAATATTTCTAGATTTCTATTTAATTTTCCGAGTCAATCTGTTTTGAATACATCAAGCACAAAACAATGATCTTTTTTCATTAGAGCGCAAAGTCAAAGCAAGATTCATGAAAACATGCCATTGATTTTCTCCGCAGGAACCTGAACAAATTCGTTTTTAATGGAGGTTTATTTCCGATAACACTATCGCGTGTTTCATAGAAAACACATAGCATAGCTAACATAAAAACTGTAGAGTAACTACCATCATCGGGCGACTTGAAGCATTGTAGGCACGACACTTTTTTCTTCTTTTTCACTTTCCCTTCTGCATCCTTAACTTTTCCATTCAAATCATTTTTCACTGTATCTTTTTTCGCCTTCTTTTTATTTTGATTTTTCACAACACCCATTTTTGTTTTGACAGCGAAAAGCGCGCGCGAATTGTTTTTTTTTTAACGCGGGCGTAGACACGCGGGCGGCGTTGTTTTTTTTTTATAGCGGGTCGAAGGCGCGCGCTGCAGCTGTGCGTTCGGTAACTAGTGCCGGACTAGCAACGCTAACTGCTACCGCGTCCGAAAGGAAATACTGGCAGCCAACAATGAAGCATTCGTCTATCGTCTGTGGTACGAGGCGCGGCGCGTGAGCTCACTGTCCGCCAAATCGGGACGCCTGTTTGGGAATCAAGGCCAATACACGGATTAATATTCCGTCCGCGGGAACTTCCTAAATGTAATGTTAATTTCGCCTAATTATTATTTCGGGAAGTTGGTCTAATGTGAAATTACGTACACAGTTATATGAATGCGACATTAGCGCGTGCTCGTAAGGGACTTGGCATGTATTTATGGTTTCAAAGAAAAAATTACAACTGTATTTATTAAATTAAGAAATACACAGGCAAATGCACGTAACTCGTAACTATGTACAAAACATACCTATTCACATATTACTCTACTGAACTGATAAATAACTTGACGTAAAAATCAATAACCTATATCGAAACAGTTCCCATGTACCTACGCGATAGGATATTAAAATATTGAAGTAATTCAGATACTAAAACGATAAGTCCATTTATATTTGAAGTGTTTCGAATGTATGTGGCTATATCGGGACCGCTAATCGATATAAAAAGCTTTTGCGGTTTCACGGATATAGCCTTCTGTTGGGGCTATTTTTATTTAGGGCAGATCCTTATGTAAGATATATGTTTTCGTATAGAAGGTAGTATGTATGTTTCATTTTGTGGAATACGTATTTAGAAATATGATATATAGTTTTGTAGACTTTTTTGTATGTAAGAATGTAGTAGGTAGTGAATGGTTTGTCCGAGTGTAATCTGTTACACAAATATTGATTTTATCATTACAAAGGAATTTTTGCGTCGTCAATAGAGCCTTCCGTATCAATATGTAAAAATGTACAATTCAACTTTATTTTATATTACCTAGTGGCTCGTTTTTTGTTGAGATTATTATGTATTTTACTGTGTGATTTTTAATATATTTGTTTAAAAATTAAAACCTAATAAAAATAACAAAAAATACATTTCCATGACAATCAAACTGATCAAATTATCAAAATCAACAACATATGATTGTGTTTAAAATCCTTTCCTTTTACAATAAAAGTAAAACTCGAATTTATTAAAACCAGGTCATGTTTATATTTAATTCTACACAGAAGCTGCTGTTGGAAACCTCCTAACGGCTTTATTCTTAACCTTCTCATCGATCCGTGTTACAATCAAGAAAATACTATTAAATAAATAATTCTAGTGTTATTTGAATAACATATAAAATTTATGGATTTTTTCATGTGTTCGCAGCTTTATTATAGTCTGACTTATCTATAACACCTATTTAAAGAAATACGTTTAGATTTCGGGCTAAAAAATTGCGTTTTTCCTCGAATTTTTCATATCAAATGTAAACAATTGTATTGATGTTTATTTCAAGTAGTATTTTATCATTTCAAAAAGAAAAGTGTGTCCCGCTTTACATTCGATATAGAGCAGGAATTCATTTATTACACTTTAAAAATTGTTTATATTCAACAAACAAACCACATCTAAGTTTAAAAATATTCTTAAATGTATGTTCTTAAATTCACAAACAACAAAATCAATCAGTCAAAAAAAAACTTCCAAAACAAACACCTCGCCCAAATCAAACCAATACCATTAATTATCATAAACAAACAATAATTAACTGCTAATAAACATAGATATAAAATACTAAACTATAGACAGTCACGCATTTCCCTGTTACACCCAGTATTTTTGACCTTGAAGGCTCTATAAATGATACTACTTATGGGAAAACTTATTTATCGTTTTCGGAAAGTAGAACTTTATTTGATAGAGCTTTTTAGAACTTTACCAAGGCTTTTTGTGAAAAGGAACATTCTTGGTAACATTAAATATTAGTAAAAACTACTTAAATGTTATATTCAAACGAATTTGACGACAATATACTATCGAGAATCTTTCTGCCTTCCGTTAATGTTTATTAGTTTAAACATTTTATTTTATCATAAGAAATATCTATGTTATTCTTCATTATTGTGACTTCTCCACATATGCGACATTCATATTATGTACATACCCCTAAGCAGTTTTGTACAACTCAGTACCAAATATCCTTTTCATTTACAAACCAAATCTATATACTAATATTATAAAGCTAGAGAGTTTTTTTTGTTTGTTTGTTTGAACGCGCTAATCTCAGGAACTACTGGTCCGATTTGAAAAATTATTTCGGTGTTATACCCCAGCCACACTATGCTACTCGTCCTGCTACTCGTCCTGCTCCTCGTCCTGCTCATCGCGCTACCGCTCGCCTCGATATTGCCGTCTGGCCACACACTGCTCTACTCGCGCGATTAATCGCGACGCTCTTCACTAGGGATGGGTCGTCGACGTATTTTTCGAGGTGAGCGATGGACTAGTCGAATCGTTGAGTGTACATATAGACGGTTAATTTAACTAGTCCGTTGATTCCATGACGCCCATCCCTAATTCGCACTCGTATTGCCGGTCCTTTGACTCGCGCGCAAAAGCCGACAGCAGTGAGCAGGACGATGAGCACGACGAGTGGCATGACGAGTAACGTGGCCACACTACGTCCCTGCCTACTTCCCTCGTCACTTCCCATACCACTCGTCGAGTCGTGTGGCTGGGGTATTAGATAGCCCATTCATCGAGGAAGGCTATACGCTAAGACCAAAAGGAGCGGAGCCACGCGGGTGAAACCGCGGAGCGCAGTTAGTTTATGATATTTAAAGGATTTTATTCTAGGCTATACCAGAAATGAAACATTATAAAAAATAGCGTTTTCAACACAATTTGGCATATTATGCTGTCTAGACGGAAGTCTGCCGATACCCATTATGTCTTACGTTTACATAATATAACATACAGTTGTAATTCAGCAGGATATTATTTGAACGTATGCCAAGTTCTGTTATAAACAGGATTAAATAGAAAATAGAACTCATACGATATAAATATAAATATATTATACTTAAGCCTTTTAATGCGATTTCTAATTCTTTACGTTGCAATTATCTTCGTTCGTTCATTATTTTTATTGACTTAATACCCTTGGAATTGATGTCATCTTTATTTAAAGTTTTTTTTAGATGTGGTAATTAAATGCTCTAATTTCTACTTGACTAGGTATTATAAATGTGTATTGGATTGATTTATTTATACTGCCTATATGTTATTCTTTCATGAAAATAAATGCCTACTTAGTTCATATTTGGCTATTTGTAATGCAGATAACCAATAAAAGATAATATTAATTACACGATTATTAAAATCAATCGAACCTCTGAAACTGAAAACAGGAAACGCAACCTCTTTCTTTCAGCATAGAGTATAATAAATAATTCTCAGAAAAATAAATTCGAAAATAATTAATTTCCACTTGTAATAGTAAACATTATGACACGTAATTAAATCTTTACACAAGCGGTGCATTCGCAATAGAGACCCCATAACCAAACATATTTGCTATCCAATATAGCAATAGAGATCGGTTTAGTGAACTCATAGCTAGTGCATACCTAAAGGTGAAGCCACATTACTATGTAATGGCATTTGAGCACAAATGGTCTGGATAATTTATAATGCCTTGGAAATACGCAAAGCTACTGCATCGTGGCTCTATATCTTGAAATCGATTTATATTCAAGGAAATGTGGAAGTAAATGTGAATGCAGGATTGTTCCTGTTTCCCCCTTTTTATGTTCATACAGCAATTGACTTAACCATACAGGCATAATCTACAATAAGGAGACACTACTAAGTACTAATACCTATACATTTAACGTGAAACTTAAAAATACTGACACCTCGATCAGAACTAACAAGACATAATATGCTTGCTCTACCATACAAAATTTTGACAAGATAGACCACGCGAACAAAACTTACTTTCTATACTATTATAAACCCTTTTATAAACCCAATCTGACAGTTACATAGTTAGATTGTAATGTGGCGAAGCCCTAAAGACATGCACGTATGTTACGCCAGGTTACGTTACCGTAATAGGTAGCTTCAAAATAGGCGTTAGGGAAAGTACAGATTCTAATTTTACAACCTATTTGTCGCTCCACTTGGCGTATGATAAATTTTTATAGTTAGGTACATACCTATTATGTATCGTGTTAGTATGGATAATGGATATTTTCCAAGTATCTACGATACAAATTACAATTGCAAGGACAAAAAGTTGGTCATGGCATACAACATATAAAATTTTTGTTATACCGACTGAAAACTGGGTGTTTCCCTATCACCCAGTTTTTAGTCTGAAAATATGGGAAAAACCAAGAAATCCATTTCAGCATACTTATAAAAAACAAAATGGACTTAATCTTTATTCAATTGGTACAAGAAGTAATTCATTTCTTTAATCATATGTAACCCTATACTATTTTTTTTTTCAAATATACAGGGCATCATAGAAAATATCACCGTTGCGCCATCTAGCGACAAACCGTTGAACTACGTACTTCCAAGTCACGAAGGCTCTGAATTAGTTCCATATACGAACACAGATGGCGCGCAAATAAATTGAAATTTTTGTAAGGCTTTAATAAATAACTCTACAAGTGTGACCGCAAAGGATTTGCTGTTTCCTGTTTGTGGCAAGACTGTTAAAAGAAATACTTGGTTTACTTGAACTAAGCTTTTTTCCGTGAAGGTTGATTGGTTAAGCGACAATAAATTATAGACTCCTGATTTAATAATTATCTCTTCGATCTCATAAATAGACAAAAATAGAGCTTATTTAAACGCAATACCTACCCGCAAATATTATGTACAATTATCTATTTTTAACTTTTTAGTTTTGTAATTATTCGATATTTATAGCGTTTGTTTTTTCCGTACGATAATAGCGACATAATAATATAGGATTGAACAAAAGTTAAGGATGGAAAATTAACTGTTTAATTTACCGTGTTCTTAAATACAAGAATGCAAGACAAATTTAATTAGACACGGCGTTTATTTATGGACTTATTCTATTTTCCTTTTGCTCTATCTATACGTACATTATACATATATGTATGTATAACTGCGTGTATCTGATGAACTTGAAATCCGCTGTATACATAATACATAATAGGAAGTAGGAAATGACAGCAATATTGCATTAAGATTAAAGGTTATAACATTTACATTTTAGAAATAGATTTAATTTTACAAATACATTGAACGAATGTGCGTTATACCTACCTATTTAGTTGTTAAAAATACAGTAACAATGTGTAACAATTATACGGTTGTCTGGAAGAGATCACCACTAAGTGATAAGACCGCCAAAAAAAGTATAAAGTACAATATTTTGGTTTGTATATAATAATATGTTTCCATGTATAATGTTTCTTATAGAACTAGCTGCTCCGCGCGGTTTCACCCCCGTAGCTACACTCCTGTTGGCCGTAACGTGATGATATATACCTAGCCTATAACCTTCCTCGATAAATGGGCTATCAACACCGAAAGAATTTTTCAAATCGGACCAGTAGTTCCCGAGTATAGCGCGTTCAAACAAACAAACAAAGAAACAAACTCTTCAGCTTTATAATATTAGTATAGATTATCTTGAAATTTTGTGTACATATCGGGAAGGCCTGAAAATCGGCCAACATCTATTTTACATACCCCTAAGCGATAACAGTAAGGCATAACGTTTGCCGGGACAGTTAATAAATAAATAACATGTAACTTGGTAAATGAATGCAAAGCATATCACAATTTAGTTATTAATGAATTAATCAGAATGACCCTATTCGCCCATAATTGCCTCTCAATTATGAGCAAGAAGTTATCGCTAATTGCATTCATCGATTTTCTAACTGGAGCGATATGAAATATTGCATACCAAAGTGATGAAAGATAATTTTGCATAATCTTAAAAATGTATATATTTGAAACAATGCAGCTACACAAAAAATATCGTGACAATATTATTATCATTTTTAATTAAAAAAAAGAGCGTGTGTGCCGAGCACACGTGTCAGAAGTGAAACTTCTTAGTTCTGTGGCAAGATTCAAAGATAACAAAATCGTCACCTTACTCCGTGACGTGACGGTATTGCCATGATACGACCTCGAAATTTTACTCTCAACGCGCCAAATATGTTTCTATTCAAAAATGTGACAAAATTCCTATTAAATAACAATTATACTATCTCTAAGTCTTTTATACCACGCAAGCAAAGGTTTAACTTAATATAGATGTAACTTATGTTAACATATAGCCTTAGCGTGACTAAATTCACGCAAAGCATTAAGACCTATTATTAAAAGAAGCCTATGTTAACAAACACACAGTCTTACGATGTAATATTGCATCTGTTATTTAAAGTATATATTAAAAATTGCTTGTCGGATTGTTGCGACTGACTTCCGAAACGCCTAAATCGATTTCAACGTGAACTTCCCAAGCTGAAAATTTCAGAAATAACTTATATTACTGAGATATAAGTCAATTAGGCAAGTTATTCCTGAAGCGCAAGCGTTTATTTAAAAGAAATTAAGGTTACCACTTGCTCTTACGGATTTTTGCCCTAAAAGCATAGACCATAATACATAATTTATTACACAATCACAGACATTATTAGCCATCTCATACAGAAACGCATTCACCCGCATACGAATCCTCAATCCATCTTAATGAAGCACCGTTAAGTCGTAACATCGCTTACTCGTCAACCGATGGACTAATTGGGATGAATTCACCAAAGGAAGTAGACCAGTCGAGCGACTAACACCGGTCTAGGCAGTTTACCGTTTAAGGTCTAAATGTAGGCTTCAAGGGAACCTGAATGTTTTATACCGTGTGATTTTATGTCATAGCAGAAAACAATACGGTTTTTAAATAGGATTTTAATAATAAGTACTAGTTTTTACGAGTTACTTTGCCTTATGCGGTTTGTTTTGTTTTGACAGCGAAAACTGTGGAATTACTTATTAGTTACTACTTACTAGGTTTCCGCCCGCGGCTTCGCCCGCGCAGTCAAAGAAAAACCCGCATAGTTCCCGTTCCCGTGGGATTTCCGGGATTGCGTCATTTTCCCGGGATTAAAAGTAGCCTATGTCCTTTCTCGGGTATCAAAATATCTCCATAGGTACCAAATTTCATGAAAATTGGTTCAGTAGTTTAGGCGTGATTAAGTAACAGACAGACAGACAGAGTTACTTTCGCATTTATAATATTAATATGGTTTGTGATTTTACTAATAAAAGGACTAGGTATATTTAAGAAGTTTAATATTTTGGATGTGATACTGTTAGGAGAACTCTATCGTGGCTCTATCATATAATTTAAAGCAACAAATATGAATCAACAGTTTAAAAGAATTCCATTCCTTCAAATTCAATCGCAACTAATTCTCACAGCAACATATCAATCATAGACATTTTTTACCACTCAACTAATAGATAATAGACCATAAACGATAAATAATGAAACCTTTTCAAGTCTACACACGTCATTGGATATTAAATCATCATTATAATTATATATTTAGATCCAAAGTAAGTATTTATTAGGTTATTATGTTTGGTCACGTCAGTAACCTTGAACATTGTGCGAGAAATCATTGTTTTAACAGTTTCGATATGTTTGTTTATTTGTTCTAGATATATCTGGAACAGATTTGCATTTCCTGATTTACTTAAATAATTGTAATACATGTATTGTGATGATTGTTATGCCGAGATTGTTGCTTGGCGTCTGTCTGTGTGTCTATCTATAGCTTGGTGCTAATAATTTTATTGCTACAGCCTTTTACGAGTTTATTTTATTACTGACTTGGAACGTTGGATCTAGTTTTGATGACGTAATCATATAAAATTGTACTTATGAATAAGTATAACAATACCAATATCATAAAGCTGAAAAGTTTGTTTGTTTGAACGCTAATACAGGAACTACTCGTCCGATTTGAAAAAATAATTTCAGTGTTAGATAGCCCATTTATCGAGAAAGGCTATAAGGCTATACATGTATCGTCACGCTAAGACCAATAAAAGCGGAGCAATGCGGGTAAAACCGCGGGGCACAGCTCTAGCTAATACACTAATATTAAAATTTAACAATTGAAGTTAATTAATATTATGTTATTACCACTTTAAAACTATATGAAAATTCGAAATCTCGGTGTTGGTCAATAATTTAACAGTTATTTAATTATCTTTGCTGATAATAAACATGCTTGTTGCTATAAGATGATTTTGCTTAACATACGTTTAAACATATGCCTATGTAACAAATATAGTTTTGTTGATAGATGCTTATGTGAGATTATTTCTAAGGTCAGAATATATAGTTTTATCTCCAACAAACGTAATTAAACTCCATCCACAATCCATTTTACAAATGGATTACGAGATAAAGTTTAAGGTCCCAAATTATATACAATTATCTTTAAATACTTAATAAAAACGGCCTTAGATAGTACGAACATGGTCATTCACTTTTTAAATTAATTTCATTATAAATTTGCGTGAAGGAAATTTGTTTTTATTTCTCGAGAAGTACCTAGTTGTTTAGTATGAAACTTTTACGATGCACCTCATAACAACTACGTGCTATCAACAACCATAAAAAGATCTTCACAACAGATTTAAATGTTATCATATTATATTATTTTTAGCACGCATTTCGCAACATAGTTTCCAACGTATATCTCGATGCGGTTAACTATATGTTTGTAACAACCTACATTGAAACAGGTTCCTGTGTCAATAGATAACATGTGTACACGACCTTACGATTAGAATCCTAATATGTGTACGCGAAATTGACGTTTACGGTACATTTATTAGATGTCAATATAGCATGAGGTGTGTGCGCAAAACCGCGTGAACATATTGTGTTCACTAGAGGTCAGATCGTGTCGTGAAATCACTGTTAAATGTAAAGGTCATCGGAACTTATATAATTAAAGAATGAAGTCATATTTATGTATATACTTCCTATATAGGCCGTAATGGTTTTAAAATAACAGATGTAAACAACTTGGCTACATTACTATAATTTTCTTAGTCGTGAGCGAGTCTTGTATTGGGGTCTCTTTTATTTTCGACTTAGGTATTTTATATTTTATTTTATATTGAATTGATTATTTCTGTAGCAAAGCTTTACTTAATTAAGTAAATATTTTATACGATTATATGGCAATGTAGAGCTCTCTATTTTCAAACATTTATTGTAAAATAAAACACAACCACAGAACAAATCTTTCCATAAGCTTAATCTTATCTTTATGTTATGTATAATGTATTTAAACGAGAAAGAAAGATTTAAGATTACTGTTTCCTTAATTTTTATGTTTGAAAATGTATCGAAAAGATAGACCGGTAAATATTTTACGGCTACAAGCCATGCCGTTAATGCTTATACATGCGCTAATAACCTTGACCATACTAGACGGATCTCAAACCTCTCCCGCTGCACCTTCTTTTTTCCTCGCATTTTGTATTTAAAAAGATACTAATCAGTGAAACAAAAAATCCTCGTCAGGGACTGTTGTGTAACTGATAATTTATTAAACATAAAATTTTCAGAGCTCTAAGTCAGCAGGTTACGAAGTTTATAGAGTATTTGCGGAAAAATCGATGACCACGGCACATTTTTTTTCTAGAAATCTATTAACTTTGGAAAAAAATCCTCGCGAGCAATTAAAGATCAAAGACCATCCTATTTTATATATTTTTTTCGGTATTGTGCTTTATGTTGTACCAGACTTTATAGAGGTTGAACATAGTCGAAATTGCCGGGTAACGCCTTAAGTATAAGTATAAGTTTCATGGATAATCCAAGTAAATCGCTTTTTGATAAAACAAACTTATTACAAATATTACATAAGCTCTTATCATTCCTTGCTACACAGTACATTTAATGTAATCTCTATCTATATATGCTATCTCTTAGAAAGCATACATGAAGCTTCCGCGAAACCTTATACACTTGGGATAAAAACTATCCTGATAAATATATGGTAGGTACTTGTTTTTGTTTATAGCAAACCGATGAATCAAAGTTGATGTCATTCTGAATAATAGCGCCTATTTACGACTTCTTAGAGACTGGATTGGCAAGCGTGTTTGTTAGGTACTTTAGTAATTTGAAGCTAGCAATTTCACTCGGCTTTGCTTGGGTTGACGCGTTGTTATATTCTTATAAAATAGGTAAGTACGGCCTGTGTTACTTGATAAAAATGTAGCTTTTGAATGGTAAAAGAAGTTTTAAAAATAGTTTGAATAGATTCCGACTTAAATCGTAACAAACAACGAAATCTTTCCTTGTTATTTTATCATGCGGTCTGCCCCGGCTTCACCCGTGGTACATGTTTACATTTTCTCTCCATAAGAACCATCCTCGTACTTCAAGGAATATTATAAAAAATAATTATCGCAATCGGTCCACCCGTTCATGCGTGACCAAGGGAAATAGGGATTCATTTTATATATAGAGATTTATAAGGACTTCATTAACTTTACGTAACTAACTTTTACGATGCTATAAGTACATATAATCAGCCGTCTCTGTCCTACAGACCAACTTTACTATCACAGCCTGAATCTCTCGCGACTGATACGCTCCAAAACACCGTAAAACAACTTCTAATATAAAAATCTAAACACAACTATTAAATTGTTAAATAACCGTCACAGTATATGAACAACATGTTGATATATAGATGATGTATGAATATATAGATTAGTATTGTTGTATGACGGTGGAATTTTGTATACAATTATGAATAAATTATCGTTTAGAGGACACTGCTTTGCAGAGGTGACAAAAAAACATGGCTTCCAATTGTTACAAGTATAATGTATTGCATGCATTTCAATCAAATGCAATCATATTTAATACAGACGTCATACATTAATATCTTAACTATGTACCTAACACATAAAGCTTATGCATTATCCTTTGGATTTAGACAAATAAGATACAATTATTTGATTAAATCATAAAAATCTTGCCAAAAATGTTTGCAATAATTTGTTATCCAATCAGGTACCTAAAACAACTTAGATTTCGAAATTAGAAATATATAAGGTAGATACATCGTTTATTATATATAAAACCTAGGATATTTATCCTATTTTCAAGCTTTAATCCATGAAAGGTATTCCTTAAATAATTTGGAAAATCCAAAAGTGCACGCCTCATAATTTTTTT
>CAJQZN010040445.1:98549-108970 GCA_907164685.1 Colias eurytheme
ATCAAAAATATCATGAACGTTAAAAATAGTGTTTTTTCTTAATATATTTGTGTATGTATTATCTTAAAAGTGCAATGTATGATACATAAAGACATTTTAAGTTTGAAAAATCAGATGTTTTGCGCGAAGTGACAGTAGTACCCACCTCAACGCTTCGCTTATGAGGCGTGCAATATTAACGTACTTATTATCGATAAAATCACATTTCGGGATGCTGTCCCGAGAGCTATTTTCACAGGTGTTAACCTCGCAACTCAATTACTTTTAAGGTCAAATATTTACAAAGTTTCTCGATAATTTGCCGTCTATAAACAACCTTGCTACTGATTGTCCCGGGTTCGATTTAAGGCCATGAAATAGCATAGTGCATTTACCACTCGAATATATGTTTCCGAGTTGTTAGAAATGGATGCAATGATTTTGATATGATTTTCGGTAATGCACGTCATATTAACAAAGCCTAATTTATTAGCAATACAACAATTTAAGCAAAATACACATAATGTATATTTTATGTTTGATTTTTTTCCATACACTAGTGACTAGGTCATACAATAATTACCTACCTACTACTTACATAAAACGTATAAATAACATCGATAATATGAAATATCATCACGTTACATTTATTATTTAGTTTTATGACTCAAAAGCGCTTGATCATAGCAGGAGTCATGAATTTTAATAGAAGTCAAAAACATATTTTTTCTCCTATCTATGCCATTACGTCAATAAAAAAACATGAAACAAAACACTATGACGAAGAGACGTGTTTTTATTAAGACTAAAGAAACCGACATAATATTGTAGCAAATTATACATAAGTAGTATGATAACAGATCGAATTTACAAGTATTCAAGAACATCTAGTATTATTTATTTACAATGTTTTTTCACGAAAATAACTTTCATTAATCGTATACGTAATTTTAAAGTCTTGCCAGTAATAAAGCTTTGGCGGGATGCCATTCGGAGCTTTGAGAAAAGCGAAATATCTTTTAATCGTAACAAACTTAATAATATAATTTTGCAGTTTAAATTATGAAAAAAAAAAAATTGAAATGATAAAATCAGACCAAGATAAAAGTTACCTATTGTAGAGTCTGTGGTAGAAAAAAATATTTTTTTTGTCTGTCTGTGTAAAATGAATGTCCAAAAATTACTGAATTGAAAAGAAATCAATATTTATATTTGATAGAGTTGAAAAGTCAATGAGATAATATCATACCAATTCTATTAACATGAAGTTTGTTACGTTTGTCCCTTAATTACACATAAACACACACACCTTTTTAATTCGAAGAATTAATAATAAATAGAGACGTCTTATAGTCATTAGTAGTATACAAAATAACTAATGATATGAGGCTGGATAGATAATAGAATATAAACACATATTAATGTCGAAAACGTCAAGGGCAGCAGCTAACATTAAAAATAGCGGATTTTTAGATAATCAAAATTCAAATGTTACACAATTATACCAATGATGATTTACTCTTTAAAGTAATATTATAAATACGAAAGATTTAACTGTTTGTTTGTATATTCATTTGTTTTTTATTGCTAAGAAACTGCTCGACGTTTACATTTTTTTTTAATATTGGAAAGCTACAGCGGGCGAAGTCAGGCCACGAAATTAGTCAACAGTCAACAAAAATATATTACATCCTTAACGAGAAATTAAGCTTAATTTTAATTAAACAGTAATGACTTAGCAAGAAACCATTAGTGATAGTCAATTAAATTTTTAAACGATTGTTAAAAGATAGACAACATTTCTGAACGAACAACATTCAAACAAGTGGTTGACAATCTGACATTGAATAAATTACCTAATTGTATTGAAAAGGTTTTTCTGTACCTTTAGAAACTAACAATGTATTTCATATTCAAGTAAATTTGTAAATATACATGTACCTAATACTTTAAAAACTATAGTTATAAAAGTGTCATCAAAATTCAAATACGACAAAATAACTTACGTTCTCAAAACAAAAAGAGAAAAGCCAATTTTCACAAACACTTCACAACACGTTACATCACCGTTCACGAATTATCAACTCAAATAGAAAACTATTAGTATCAATACAGATATTTAGCACTATTTTTTATTGGCAACGAATAAAGCGTCGTTTTAGACGCGGCGTTGTTACCCGACTGAGTCTGTGTGCCGGCTTGCACGTGTGCGAAAACTTTTTACATAGAGTTACAAACATATAGAATACTAACTAATCGTTTGACATAATTTCGAAGTTAAACAATGGTGATTCAGACACATATGGCCTTACTATCGTGAACTATTGGGAGTGAGTAACTGTTTTTATAAGGTGAGAGGACCTATTTTGCTTTATAGTTGTAATATGAGATAGGCAATAAATACTGCAGTATGTATATAGTTTGCATTTTAATAAATTATATTGATTTGGTCTCTTATTCTATTCATGTTAAATGAATGTACATAACATTTAAATAAGTTATTCTTGGGCGGTAATCTGTTTAATGTTTTGATTTAGGTACCTACTATAGAAAAGAAGACTATAATTTATTAACAGTTAAACTTACGAAACTACGAATCGATAGGTCATTTGATAACTTACACCCAAATACCACCAAATTTCATAGGATATTTAATTAATTTTATCTTGTTAATTAATTAGCGGATGTGAAGTATCGCTAACCCATGGATACCTTATCAAAGAGCACACAAGATACGGATTATATTACGTGTAGGTTCATTGAAGGTAACGCGGGGAACAGCGAAAGTTAATTTTTGTGAATTCATACATTTGGCTCTATTTTATTTTTAAACTAGCTTACCGCCCGCGGCTTCGCCCGCTTTGTCTAAAACCTAATAAATTATATACTAAAACCTTCCTCTTGAATCGCTCTATCTATTAAAAAAACGCATCAAAATCCGTTGCGTAGTTTTAAAGATTTAAGCATACAAAGGGACATAGGGACAGAAGAGGCGACTTTGTTTTATACTATGTAATGATAATGATGATAACGTTTGTATGTTATACGAACAAACTCGTAATACCCTATACATACTGTAATGCCAATATTACCTAGATCAGTTCGAAATAATGCTTCTACCGAGTGTCTTACATTACATAGTAAGACAACATACTATAACTACTAAGTCATTAACTTCTTCTTTTCAACCGAATGTATTGTTTTATAATAAAGTTATAGAGTCAAACCGAATAATATTTAACTATTAAAAATATCGAGATATTATGCAACAAAAAAAATTGATCTAACCTTCTAGTCATCAGTATACAAATTACGACTTATTCCATGTTTTTTCGGTATATGGATGATAAAAACACTGCATTGTATCATTTTACATTAAACAATATCTTTTTGACCGGTATTGTATTCCGTCATTGCAATATTATTGTATGTTATGCTAAGTTTTTGTGCAATAAAGTTCTTATAAATCATTTCAATCGTTAAGTAACGTAACAAAGTAGTTGGTACCTTCAAAGCAATTGTTTTATTCGATAACTGTATGCAATTGCGGAGCGAAGGGAAAAAATAAATAAATATAATACTGTAGAAAATAGTATATAATATGTTTAAACTGCATTCAATTTTATAACACTTACCTAATTATGCTAGAAATCGTCTCTACCATGTTTTTCTGCCTCCGTCCTACAAGTATATAAAAGATGTTTACTTTTATAGAAAGTTAGTTGTCTTGCCATAAAAGTCATGTGGATGTACATAATTAGACGTACGTCGCTTATAATAGATGTTTTAATTATTGTAAGATAAAAGAGGTACCTAGATCATCAGCCCATGTATGTTGGCAACATTGTTATTGATTTACATATTCCTTTTTTTACTAAAGTAAAAAATGAAATTATGACTGGTATTTATTTATTGAAAATTTAAAACGAGAATCACTTTTTTTATCTGCCATAATAATATGTTTAAAAAGGGCATGTGTGCCGAGTAAACGTCACAAAAGTGAAACTTCTTTGGCATGATTCAAAGACTTGACGGTATTGCCATGACGCGCCCGAAATTTTACTATCAACGCGCCTAAAGAAGTTTCACTTCAATAAATATAGCTAATAGAATACATAATATATTGTTTTTAGTTATTATATTCTTACAAGAAAAACTTGTTGCAACTAAAAGACGGAAAAAAGCGCCAGCTCTATCACCACAAACGTCTATGATCGAGTGAAATATTTTAACAGCGAAATTGCGAGTTTGGATCCGCTAAAATCGTCGATGACGTCACACTTACCTCAACCTTACCTCCCATTATTTATAAACATGTGCTAAACTATTCACGGATTGGGATATAAAATGGACGGTTATGAGTTTTGTTTGAATTATGATTGATAGATTATTTTTAGAGATGATATTTAAGGAAAAGTAAAAGCACAGAATACATAATAGTAGCTAAAGTAAAAGGCTATTTTTTCTAACCATATATTAGAAATTCGATAGTCTGTCCGTCTGTTACGCATTCACGGCTAAACAACAGAAACTATTTCGATGAAATTTAAAATGAAAATGGTTGAAGCGGTAAAAATTTTGAAAAATAAGATGAAGTCTTATTGTGTCAAAAGTAAATAAAATCGAAACCTTTGCAGCGATTGTATTTCAATGCGGTTGAGGGTGAAATACGATTTTCTTTTAACGTGGTCAGTTCCTTTGAACTAGGGATGTAACGATACCGATACCGATACCGATATATCGGCCGATATAATCGGCAAGCCGATATATCGGTATCGCCGATAGTAAAACAACCGATACCGATATCAAACAATTCAAAAAATCGCGCCCAATGAACGATGCGGGAGGCCGCCCGCGCGTGCGCACTTTGTTTTCTGAAAAAACTCTACCAATAGTAAACTTTTATTAGGTACTCATTGTATGTGTATTACTTAATATTTAACTGACTTTGTAAAATAATAATACTAAAATAAATGGTTTTGTTGTTTTTTTGATTTGGCATTTTTATTTAAAAGAATACGATTAACAGTTGAGTCTCTGTTAAATGTTGGTAACTTTTTATGCATAATTCACTATTTATTTTTCTACCAAGCAATCGATATCGGTATCGGTATCGGTATCGCCGATACATTACTACAAATATCGGTATCTGTATCGTATCGGCAAAATCATGTATCGTTACATCCCTACTTTGAACTTTATGTAATTCTTAACTAGAACTTTAGTATAATTTTAAGCCTTTTTTACACATTTATAGTACATCGAAGTTAAAAAATGTAAGATGGAGATATACATCTTATGGCAATTTGCATAACCCAGCAAAACATATTTTCTACACTTAGGTATTCAATTATCTCCAATTTCCCTGATTCACGTAATCTCTACAGAGCTTTTCAAAGAAACTTTGCTATTAAAATGAAATCCTTATTCTGTTTAAACCTTGACCTTACAAGTACCGTCTCTCATAACATAAATAAATGCTTATCCACGTGATCTCGACCGCACTTACGCATATGAAATTAGTTTGCAAAACAGAATATTATGGTATACATAATATAGAATCTACAGTATTATTATAAAGAAAGATTTAATTTTTCGTAAGATGGAAAATGAAAAAAAATATAATATTACGATACGGATATTTTGTTGCAAAAAATGAAATTTTTTTTAAGGAATAGAAAAAAAAATTATCAAAGTCGAAAATTATTTCAAGGTCTTTTTTGATTTTATTGCTTTACAAGATTAAACGCACTGCAATCCATGGTAATGTTTCTCTATTTGTAATTTCAAAGTTCCTATAGTGAGAAAATAACATCGTATAGCAGATTGGTAAAGTAAATCCCTTAAAGCTGTTCTTCCTCCTCTTATCTTGACAAACAGACAGCTAGCAAGTCTAGCAACACTCGTGTGTTATGTATTTTGTATCGAACGGAAAACGATTCGATGGTTAAAAGGCAATCGATGTAGGATAATTTGAAAATATTTTACATGGGAGGGATTAACTTCAATTTATTATCTACTGAAATTTTATATGTGTGTGTCATGTTTCCAATATAAACCAAAGAGAAGAATGGCTTTCGTTTAATTTTCCAAAGCTTTTTTACCATTCTTAGAAAAGTAATTGCAAGGGTGTGAACTATGGAGTTTCTTGCCGATTCTTCTCCGTAGATACTGCTTTCCGAATCGGTGGTAAATGTTAAAATATGTACTTAATGACGTTTCAAAAGTGCTTCTAGAAGAAGTCTAATTGAATAAATAAATGTTTGAGTTTGATGTTTGAGTGAAAAAATGTATAGGAAATAAGTGTAAATCAACAAAAAAAACATTGAACTGCATATTAAAAAAATCTTCACCACCTAGGTGCTGAAATGAAAATAATTTATCATCTTCTAAGCTGTCGCAATGTCTAGGTCACAAGAAGCCAGGGTCTACAGTGTCCTACCATTTTAAAACACGTATATCGATCCGTCCGGCACCTATACATATATAGTTTATCAAACGCCGGGAAGAAGTAAGGACAGGACAGGCGTTCGAGCTAAATTAGATAATGATCGATAGAACACGTAATGAAAGAACTACGACGATTTCTGTAGTGTGACCATAGTAACTGTGTCTAAGTGAACATTTTGTTTGATAGAGCTAATCTTAGGAACTACTAGTTCAAAATAAGTCATGGTAATAAAAATTATTTCTAGATAAGAAAGTCTTCGAAAATCATATCCAACAACATGTAAAATAGCTAGACATATAGAATTCACAAATTAAAATACAAATCATAGCTCATTAATTAAAAATTAAATTATAAAAAATGTCCCTAAAAAACAAAAATCATATCCACCATCAGCAGATGAATAACATTTTACATATACTTTTAGTACCCACAAATGCATATCCATTAAAAACAACAAAAAATCCTCAAAAAAAATATCTATAATTATACACACACACACACACACACAACACAAAAAATAATAAGTACCAACTCAATTTACATGTAACTATTAGCCAATATCGGGTAGCGAAGACAATACATCCATATATTATGTAACGATGTATTGTAGGATGATATTTGCTTACAATGCATGCATGATGACTTCTTTGTATGTGGGTCATTTTGGTTTCATATTTTTATTACGTTGTTTCTTGATATAGGAGGCTTCCAATAGCAAGGCTCTGATAATAATTGGCCCATTGGGTCAAGAAACATTGTTCTTTATTGACAGTAAAGGATCAACTTTAAAATTCTTGCTTGCTCGTGTGTGGTACGCAATTTTAAATTGTAAATATTTTTTGAATGAAGTTTCGGGGTAAATCTTTTTTTTAATTCCTGAAAAATATTAATATGTTACTTACTTACTACCCGGTTAAAATTCAATATCTTATTCATTTTACTTGGATTCTTTCAAAAGTACTCTGAAAGAAACTTTTACATAATAAGAAGCTTAAATATTATGACAAGCAGGAATCACGTTTCCGGAAAACTGTTTCTATATTATGCCATATCCATCATAATTTAAACTAAGCAGTAAGCACCACTATTGGCTCAAGATCAAAGGAAATATATGTTTAATATACATAATTACATTTCACAAGTAATTAAGATCTAATTAAACCAATGATATATCAAATGCAGACAGATTATATCAAGCATTTTGTATTAAAATTATCAATGGCCGTTTATAGTTCCTTCTCTTTCACTCACACACATAGAACATAATATTACATTTCGCTCACTCGCGAGTCGGGCTAACCTAACTTTCGTATTGCCATTCTTGAGCGAATACAATAAATAAATAATTTATTTTCACATAGGTAATTAATAATTTTACAATTCAAAGTGACCCAGGCTCCTAAGACAATTATACATATATGTAACTTTAATAACATGTTATACTTAATTCAGCTATTTATTTAAGTTTTTCATCCTTTAAATATCTAAGAATTTAAGTGTTTCTTTAAGCTTTTGACTCTATAAATCTATTTCTATCTTCATGAATAAATAAAGGAAAATCATCGAGCAAGAATGACGCTGCATGAATGAGTCATTCTGCAATTGTAAACAGTCCTCTGAAGATAGCCGTCCAGAAATACTGGACGTTAGACAAAACAAGGTCATGTCATTTGGTAGCATTATATGTATAGAGGCCGGCTATAAAACTAAAATTATTTTAGAGTGTAAATGTTGAGTGGATACAATAAAAATAGTGCTAAAATGATATAAGTTGGAAGTATCAGGTCCATAAAGAACAATTTTCAAATCAAAATTTTTGAATTGCACTTTTGATTGTTGTTAACCATAAGTTATTTTCGACTAGATAGCCTGATTCATTAAAAAGTAATTTTCCCAAAAAACCATAACGTTAATAATATAAACAGGATCTATCTAACGTGCTTGCTATTGAAAAATTGTAAAAGGTTAACTCTGACACAACATTGAATTTATAATGCATCAATGACTGCAGATTTCTTTGTAGTATTTCTTCTCATTGTGCTTTAGTTAATTTTGACTAAAAAGTGAAGAAAATCGCAATAACTATCAACTACAAGTTTCCACAAATCGATTTGTTTAATCAATTATTGAACCACTATGATAAATACAGGACTATGGCAATGTCGTTTACTCAAACTAATTACTAAAACTGACTTGCAATTATGAACTCTTTTCCCTAGTAAATAGGGATGATTTTTCCATGAAATAATATGTAAATACATGACATTATTCGGTCTAGAGTACCTAGTTGGCGGGTATCCAGTTTTTAATTTATGCACGGTTGGCGGATACTATTAAATTTAGTTGAGCTGTATTTAGATCAAAGATATGCGCAGACGCAATACCTTAGCGTTTATTTTCACTTAAATAAAAGAAATTCGGTTTTGAACTTCTGTCAAATATTATGGTAATCTTGCAACGCTGCAGCTGCTTTGACAAAATTATGTCAAGCTTATAATTGATAAATTATATAGACTATATTAATTGTTCCCAATGCAGGGACACAGGACGTTTACAATGTTTTGATTATAATACACCACACTGGCGTAATTTAAAAGTGCATAAAAATAAATATTTTATAACAAAGTAATGTGAATAGTATCTTTGATCTCTTTTTTTTTCTTGAATATGTTAGTTTCCGAAGTGGCGTTTTCTTTTATAAATTAATTCTTCAAAGAACCGAATCTCTAAACATAAAATCTGTCACCCGAGTTATTTCAACTTATAACAATTTTCTCCCTAAATTTCTCACACATTACTATCGAAAATAATATCTTAACATGTTAAAAATCAAATAAATAATAACTTACCAGTATCACCCACAGCTTGGCTAAGCGTGTTCTCAGTGAGCGGCCGCAACGCCTCAACCGCGCTAATGTAGCCCAAACGATCTGCGATCGCGCACGCTGTCTGTCCGTTCTGTTGTTTATATAAATAATATTATTATAAGAAAAATACAATGTTTAGGCAAATTTTGTTTATGAATATGGCAGAGCAAAATAAAATCACTTGTCCAAAAACTCAACCTATGTTTATGGTTTGAGATTTAAAATACATATGAGAATCAGCGTATGCAAAATTTTTGTGCGCATTGTACTGCGGGATATATTGTATTCATCAAATTCATCTTTCAATACTTATTCATTTTCCATCAAAGGAAAATAAAATACATAAAAAATAACAATTCATCATACTTTTTCACATAATTATTTTTTTAAGTAATATCTTACCGCAGACAGTGCGTTAGGGTCTGCGTTACTCTTCAACAGTAGTTGAATTATAAGGGTGTGGCCTTGTTGCGCCGCTTGGTGGAGCGGTGTGAATCTGAAAAACATAAATGTATTAGAATAAAATATTTTTTTAATTTGAACGTTACAGAAAGGAACTGGACACATAATTTTACAAAATTCTACCCACGTGTCTAGTTGGCAGTGTTTTTCGGTGTTGTTTTTTGACTGCGTTTTTTAAAATACAACGCAACGCAGTGAAAAGCTTTTCAGTGAGTAAAAAATTTTTATAGGACCAATTCGACACCATCCCGCATCGAACAAAAAAAAATCACGTAAATCGGTTCAGAAACCTCGGAGTAATCGGTGTACATACATAAAAAAAATATACCGGCTGAATTGATAACCTCCTCCTTTTTTTTGAAGTCGGTTAAAAACATATATAGGGCAGCAAACAGCGTCGTAGCTGTCGTATGCGCAGCACTGCGTCGAATCCACTGGCACAGCAGTAAGACAATTATCACATTACCACAAACACGCAGCGTGGCGTGTGAGTGTGTGTGTTCATTGTAACCATTTGAAATCTGTTCCGTAGAAAACCATAAAACGCAACTATGCGCGTGAGTGCGTAAAACTTGCACATGATGCTGATTTGCACTACCGCAAGTACGCGCGTTACTGCGTTTGTACGCAACAGCGGCGTGTACCCGTCGCGCGTGTTAGTG
>CAJQZN010040446.1:0-23579 GCA_907164685.1 Colias eurytheme
TTTATCGAGTAACTAGTTCATTTATTGCTAATTGATTATTTAATTATTTAAATATATAAAATTATTTGATTACATACTTATTCGTTTCAAAAATATTGATACTGAATGTTTATTTCAACTCAACTCTTATATTGAAGCGTAATGTCGAATAATTAAACTCAAACTCAAACTCAAACATTTATTTATTCAATTAGACTTCTTCCAGAAGCACTTTTGAATCGTCATTACATTCTTTAAATTTACCACCGATTCGGAAAGCAGTATCTATGGAGAAGAACCGGCAAGAAACTCCATAAAGATATCGTCATTTCCTCTCAGATGAAAATTTGTGAGTGAGAGTGTTAAAAATATATTGATGCGATAAATAAAAGAATCAGCTAGCAATAAGTTGAGGAAAATCTAGTCAGCTGATGCATATAAATTGGCAATAGATGCTTCTGTCTAACTCCTATGTAATAAGTTTCAAAGTATCAGCTGACGGTTTTTCCACCAAGATACAGCCAGCTGACTTATATATTTATCCACAGTTACATATAAGCTATCATCAGGTAAATTTTTGTTTGAGAGGAAATCACGGAAAATAATATTTTTTTTTTCATGTTCGAGCCACCAGCTGACGTATAATACACCATGCTGTAACCAGCTGATTATTTTTTTTCGTTGAGATATTGGGTTAGCTACAATTTGACAAATTTTTAGCTGAGAGGAAATGAATGAATGTATTTTTTTTTCCTACGTGCGTGGGAGGCTACAGCCGCTCATCCCCCCAACCGAGCTCCAGCTGACGTTCACGAGGCTTTATAATACTATACTCTGATGCATTTTACTAATTATTACCGCTTGAGAGGAACTTGGTCATAAAATCTGCTTCTGGCTCCCTAACCATTAATGCGGCTGGTTTTTTATTTTATACAATTAATGATCCAAAACGCATTTTTTAAAGAAAGACTTTATAGTCTTATCTGTTATTAGATTTGCATAAAAATAACTATAAAATAAACATTGTATCAGAATTTTAGAACGGATTATAACAAAATGTATTACCTGTTTACGGCCATGGTTATTTCATTCCAATAAATCTGCATAGCAAATTTTATTCAAAACGGCTGTGTAGATTTTGCGTGAAATTGCAACAATCACATTCATATCCATTCACTATTTAATAATCGGTTAGTAAGATTACAAAACTGTTTACTTAGATATTACAAAGTTCTGTAATATAATGAAATAATCGGATAAGGATCGATTTCTTTTTTAAATTTTAAAGGGTATATTCCGTAGGTCATAGAATAGGTTGTAAACATAGGTTGTAAACCATTTGTAAATATGTCTGTGGTTGTAAACCATTTGTAAACTGTTATTTAAGGATGTCCTGATTGAAAAGAGTTATCCAAGCTATTACCTACTTATCTAGTAGTTATTCAATAAATATATAAACAAATAGCAAAAATATTAAACATTGCTGTTTATAAATATTTCCCCTAAAGTATTGTGAATGTAATGAGCATGAATATAAAAAAAAGAAATGTGTACAATTGATTTGTACAATTGCGCAAAAACGTGTGATCGAGCGGAATTTACTGCACACGCCGAGAAATATTCGCTTAGGTATTAGATACCAAGGTATTACAGTACAAGAGCTAGTGATCACTTTATTATAAAATTTTGTCACCTAATGCATCGTACTACAAAATAACTAATTATAATTTTGCCTCCTCATTGTGAGCATTCTCGTTTGCATATAAACTGTCGACATTAAAAATAAATAAATCTACATTGATATAAAATAACGTTAAAAGTAGGTATAATTGCGATGCGTGGAAGACATGCACTGAAAGGTTGAATAAATGCGTATGTAGATGAATACTACACATTCTTATTAAATAAATGAATGTTATACAATTCTATGATCCCAATTCCCAGTAAAATATTAATAGCAGTTAAGTATTATGCAACGCTGAATCTCACTCAAAAATTAACCCACAAGTCATTGTGGGTTAAATATTTTTAAAATGATTAGTAGAGTCATTTTGTTTGTATTTAAATTTCTTAAAAATGAATTTAATTTAATCTCCAGCTCCTATTCTATCGAGTGTGGTGATTGCAAACACACGCACGTCCCTCTATTGTTCCACTTCACACCACACCTGGCGGATAATCGAATATAAAAATAATTTCACCGACTGCGACCATAAAATATGTAATATTTATCGATTACCTACTACTTTGGTATAGTAAATCGGAAATGCAAAAAAGAGCAACTATGGAGTTTCTTGCCGGTTCTTCTCCATAGATACTGCTTTCCGAATCGGTGGTAAATGTTAAAAATATGTATTGACGTTTCAAAAGTGCTTCTCGAAGAAGTCTAATTGAATAAATAAATGTTTGAGTTTGTTTGAGTTTGCAATCGGAAGTTTAAAGTTCGATAGCCGGTAGAGACAAGAAAAAAAATATATTAGGTATCTTTATTTCTACGTTATTGTTTACATTATCATCAGCCCATATACGTTCCCACTGCTGGGACACGGGCCTTCTATGAGGGTACAGCCGGTACAGGTCATAATCCACCACGCTGGCCAAGTGCGGGTTGGTGGATGTCACATGTCATCGAACTTTTTGATTCTTCGACATGTTTTCTTTCACCGTCCGAGAAGTATTTATACGTATACAATATACATATACTATTTATTCATAAAGAAAATCAATCAGTAGATGTGATGAAATAATCTGTCCCATATTCAACAAGGGATTTTTAAATATTCAATTCTTTTTTCTTTATGTATTGACTTACATAGTAATCAATTTAGCTGTACACGACGTGACAAACGTGACAGTTAGAAATAATTTGATTCGCACCAAATTCGCACATACAATATTATTAATGAATTATTCTACTTCATAGCATAAAATAAACATCTATTTCTTTCCTATTATATTTTACCTTCATTATTCACACACATGTGAATGAAAATGAATGAAATAAAAAAAGCTATTTAACTAAAAACATGGACTAACTATAATATTTTGGGGTTTAGAAATACCATTGCCCATTCCAGCACTATACAGCTATGTTTTTACACCACTAGATTCGATTCATACCAAAGATATGCCAAAATGTACCATAGGTCCAGTCCTTTGTTTGATATTGTCACAATTCGGCAGGTGTACAGTTGCAGTGAAACATAATCACTATTAATCACACCGTTTGTTTTACAATAGCTACAGCTGCACCGCAAAACCGCAAAGATATAGAATTCTAGATGTGATCACATAGGCACTGACAATAATATATTAAATAGGAGATAGCGTATAAAAGACTGACTCAATGATAAAACCCTCGTGTGATTGGATACGATAATAATTCATAATAGTACAGGTGGAAAGTTATGAAATGCTGAATGAATTGCTATTTGCCAGTGCACTGTGCAATGCTACTTTGAATTATCACCGTAATTATTTAGTATGATTTTGAATTTGGTAGTAAGCACATTTGTATCATCATCACTATCATCACTACATAGTATAAAACAAAGTCGCATTCTCTGTCCCTATTTCCCTATGTCCCTATGTCCCTTTGTACGCTTAAATCTTTGAAACTACGCAACGGATTTTGATGCGGTTTTTTTTAATAGATAGAGTGATTCAAGAGGAAGGTTTATATGTATGATAACATCCATTAAATAGTGGAGAAGTACTGTTATTTTTGAGGTTTCTAATGTGATGTCTCGTAACTCATTGGAAACACTGCCCGCGGGAGCTGATTCCAAATTTCGGTAGCACGAGGCAAAAAACTTCTTCTAAAGCGAACAGTTGTTGATCGCCAGCCGCTATGTTTTTATATACAACGTTAAAAGTTATTCTGTAGTGTATTTAGTATCAGCATTGCACCCGTGCGAAGCCGGGGCGAGTCGCTAGTATTGAATAAAGACGGCTTTTGCTACTCTTTATGTACATGTTTTTGTTTTGTAAATGCTTTTTAACAAACAGTTCGCACGTGCGTCGAATTTCAATACTATGTTATGACTTTAAATATTTATTTTACTAGTACTTGTTCGTAAAAGCATTGAGAACTGATATTCACTAATTTATTATGCTACATACAATTACTACATTTAATATAGATATTTCCTCAGTTCAGAACGTGATTCATCAGCCCATATTTTGTTCCAAACAGTCAACCAGGCCAAATAGACAATAATCGTTGAATATTGTCCATTCCATCAATAATTCTAACTCTACGCAATGAGTCAGAGTCGCACGTGACCATTGTATATAATGACTGACTGACTGTAAGTAGCACCTGACCAATAATGCTAAGTGAAGAAAGTGCGAAGTCAATATTTGTGGTTAAAATTATAGCGTATGTAATTCCAGGGCATGGTCTTTCTATTCACCAAGTTTAAGCCAAATCGGTTCAGTAGTATTAAGCGTAGGTACCTAATCTCAAACTTAAAAATTGATTCCTTCAACTAGCTTTCCTTCAGAAGGGTTTTTGGGAACTAGAACATATAACATTTCATTTTTCATTTTTAAATTTGGTGTGCATATAATTTGGTAGACAATCTAGTAGCTTGAGTAGTCACTCTGAACAACATGCACAATACACATATTTCAGCAAATTTTAATAAAGCAATAATGTAGTTTATCTTTCTCTTTAATATTATCAATTTCTCCCAATGCTGTGATACAATACCACTTTATTTTCTTCTTAATAATACCTATTTCTCTACACTGATACGCTAAGATACACATAAAATCCCTCGTCATGATGCTAATAAATCCAATTTCCGTCGTTTGTCCTTCACATCCGATTCTACGAATATCACAATCCGGATGAAACCGGTCTTAAATAATACATAGTACGATCATATGTCTTTTATTATACTAGCAGTTATCCGTGGCTTTACCCGCGTGGTCATGAGGAAATGCACATAGGATTCTCATATTTGTATATTTTAAAGTTGTGGATATATTTTTAAGAACAATGAAATGACCATGTTTTTTGGAAACAAATATATGATTTTAGGAATAAGATAAGATCAAGATCAAGCTTCCCCGCGTTAAAAAGCCTGTATCAAACCTGGTTAACTATAACATAGACACAAAACCGTACCATTATGTTACTAAAAATTTGTGTTTTGTTAAAAGCACATGCTAATTTTATTTAAGAGTCGTAGGTACATAGTATAAAATGAGTGATAAAAAACAATTAAATATATAATTGGTAAAATTTTTACACAAAAAATCGTAACAAAAATCAAATCAAGGTTACTGTTAGACCTATAATTTTCAATAAACAAATCAGTTGATCTGATAACAATTTTATGTAATAATATTATCAGCTGATAACTTATCAAATTACATTTAATCAGGTCACAATGGAAGGATGCAAATATTCTATTTTAGATAAAATAAAAATTAACATTAAATCTTCGAAAACATAAAACTGCTTACCGATTTTCATTTTACATATTTTCACCAATGGTTTTTGAGGAACGTTTTGGGCTTTGGCACAGATTATACAATAGGTACTATGCAATACTTACTAGGTTTTAGTATGTTTCAGTACAACGCAGGTGCAACCGCGGGCGGAAAGCTAGTTATTTATAAAATAGTTAATTCATCAATTCAACCTAGTTTTAAATATAATTTAGTCACGACAACAAACATAATGTCCCAGATCAATAATATGAAGTTTGTAGTCTAGGCAAGTAGCCTAAAGCCTTAATTAAGGTCATTTTATTTATTTATTTATAAAGTAATTTATAGCTAATTATACAATTACCTAGTTGTGAATGAATAAATAAATTCTAGATGTCTGAAAAAATCGCAATAAAACCACTTTGTTTTAATCTATAATAAAGTTTAATTGTAAACTTTTAAAATATAAATAAAATTAATTATTAAAATTATTAATTGTTCAATTTAAAATAATATGTACGACAATTACCTACAAGGTACATCAAAAACAATCAGATATACGAATATCAATTTGTACTAATAAATAATTTAATTTTCCAATATTTATCCGTCAAGTATTTTGCACGTAATCTTATCGAAGATAATAATCTATCATACACTATAGAGATAATTAGATTCAGTAGAGTATTTATGTAAATAACACTTGTTTTGTGATATTTTGAAAAACATGTGTAAGTAGCAAATTAATTTATTTCTAATTACTTTTAATTGAAATCTTCAACGGTATTATAACTCAACGATTTTGTTTCGAATAACAATTAGTATAATAATTTAATAATTGCAATTGCAACTGATTATTAAATATATGTAGGTATCACTAAAATAAAAGAATAGGCAAGCAATTCCACAGATTAGGTACAAATTACTTGTAGAGAGCCAATAACATAATTTACATTCACTGTAAAACCATTGTAAAAGCAATTTGTAACCACAATTCTGGCAAATATTTTTTTTCATTTCATTTCATTTTCACAACATAATATGTTCGTTCAAGGTTTTAAAACATAATAAGTTATAAAAGCATGTATCATTAAAAATTTCGGCCTTAATAACCAGAACCTGCGGCTTCGTTTGTATGAAACCTAGGTAAAGTATAAATTTATATGTATAATGTATATAAACACACATACTCTACTAAAATTATTACTTAAAACTGAAGAATATCAAAAATTGTTACAAAAATCCATCCAACCATACATCCACACAAGTTTTCACAACTATGTACAATTCGAAAAAGCACATTCAAATCAGCCTGTACCTAACTTCAGGGCTGCTCCTTCTGTTGCTAACTTCGGTACAAAGTCTACACACGCGGGAGCCCCCCGCCCCCGCGCCGCTCACCCGCAGCGTCCCTCAGGAGAGATGGTTGGATGTCAGACTTAACCATTTTGATGCTAGCGACACAAGGAGTTTTAGGATGGTAAGTTAGTAGTAAGCATATGAAAATTGTTCGTTAAATTGAACGTCACCAAGACGATTTTGAGCAACTTTAAATAACAACAGTTGATGAACTTTTAAACTCGTGCTTTTCATCTAATTTACTATCTCTCACAAGTAATATTGTTTTCAAAACTACTACCTATTTTACTACTCTGCTTTGCATCCGCAAATAAATCTTACTTCAAATGGAAAATATATACCTTGGCTATACTGTAATTTTGTAATCTTTTAATCTAATTATATACCGAATTTTATTCAGATCCAAACATAATGTTACAAAACGACATAAGTTCATTCACCATCAAACTTTTAAATATTACAACAGCCAAAACTTACTAAACCAATTCTTCTACTACTATGTTCTTCATTATTAAGTATTCATCTTACAGCGTTACTACTACAACGATGAATTCACAAGCCAACACAGCAACATAGTAATATTTGTAGGGGGGGAGTGGGAGATCTCCCCCGGGTGGACACAGACCGGGCTGGCCTATGAACTCGCTTCGAGGACTGGCAGCGGCCTGTTTTATACTGAACATCGGTACTATGGTAGTACTAGGCCTACTAGGTAAGTTCTTTATTTATTACTAATATTATAAAGCTGAAGAGTTTGTTTGTTTGAACGCGCTTATCTCAGGAACAACTGGTCCAATTTGAAAATTTCTTTCGGTGTTAGATAGCCCATTCATCGAGAAAGGCATGATAGGCCATATATCATCACGCTAAGACCCTCAAAAGTCAAAACTATACCCTTCTTTCAACTAAATCGGTTAAACAAAGCCCAAAATGATATACCAATAATGAAGTTTCACGCCGAAACAAGCCGATAAACATAAAACCGCATTCGGCTATAACAATAACAATGAAACTCTGGTTACCGGTAGCTCCGGTACATGCAAATTAATGCTCGGCACAGGAATCGAACCATTCTACATGATCGTTGAGAATACGATTGTGTTGAGGCCGCCTGTCACACCGTATTTGTTGTTTTAATACAGTATCAAAAATTTGAATATACATTTTTATAGTTTATTTAACGACATATAAGTAGACATTTAATAAAATCAAAGTACAAAAAAATTAGTTGTAGCCTAGCCTATTCAATTTTGTAACTAAAATTATTTATATTATATCGTTTAGTTAAAAGCACAGGAATATTGATTCACAAAATAATCGATATCGTACAATCTAAAAGCCTCATAAAAATCATATTCATTCGTTCGTTCATTATTTTAGCATAAAAATCCTTGCTAATAAATAATTATATATCGTTAATTTGCATATTAGAATACTTTCGCTTATAATCTGGAATGAAATAAAAGGTATACCTAGAACACAACCTAGGCTAGTAAATACAACACTTGGTTGATAAAGCACCTTACCATATAAATCTAACTCTACTAAGGTGAACGACACTGAGTCACTCTATGATACATAGTATATTTACATAACTATAGTATGTATATATGAGTCATGTCACAGCTTCTAATTAACTGTGTAAATGTTTGATCAATAATTTATTCGAAACGGATGTTTAGCGAATTTTTTGTAGTCAAATGCAGTTATGATTCAACATTGTTATAGAGATAAAAATGATGATACTTTCTAATACCAGACATTTCCGCTGTATACAATTAATAATTATGCTACCATCCCTGCACTATAACGAAATGAAAAAGAAACCTATGTTACTAATAATGTTAATGTTTTTTCTTTCTCGTGTGAAAGAGTTTTCAATGTCGTAGTTGTTTAGAGTATATAATAAATATATAAGAGGGACCAAATGAAATGAGAGATCTATCCGAAGATACATCATATGATAATGCCGGATACGACAATAAATCATATTTATTGTATCTTATTTAAAATTCATACAATATATTATTATGCTTTGCTAACTTAAAACTACACATACTACAACATACATAAAAATCCAAAATATGCATCCTCTTTTATAATATGAATGTAAATAATATACAAAAAAACAGCTCGTACCTGTAAAATAAATATCAGTGATATCATCTCTGTAGAAGCAAAATTTCAAAAGTTTCAAGTTTGAGTTTAATAAATCCTGTAAATTTTAAGTAGGTACTTACAGCATAAACAGTCACTGAAGCTCCTGGATTGAAGTCGACTTAGTTACAATATTTGTAACTCTAGAACGGCTTTGGTGACAATTCGGTGTGACAGACGGCCGCTCGAACACTATCAACCATAAACGTTAATTTGTCGCAGTGGATTCCAAATCACGGACTAATCCCATCCCGATGGACATAGCATTATATGTATTTATATATTGTGGGATTAACGGTTCGTAATATACTAGTAGCATATGGCTTTGTTCAGAAATCAGAGGTATAAAATATAATATGTATTATGATTATGATAAATCGTCGTAAAATACATTTTTTTTACTCGTGTCTCAATGATGAGAGCATATTTGTATATATGTGTATATGATATTAATATACAGGACCTCCACTCGCCCATTTTAAATTAATATGAAAATTATGAATAAATGAATTAATAAATACATAGCAGATAAAAAGCGCCCTCTTGTCTTACACTTTTAAGTCTTTCTCAAGCTTTTGCGCTCGAAGCTTTTCTTTAAAAAATTTGACAAATTGACCAACATATGCACTTTTATCAATAACATCTTTTACACTTTAAAACTACATTACATTCAAGCCATAGTTTTGAATGATATGACGCATTGTCAATTGCGCGCCAAAACGGGGTGGCGGCTTGCCAACATGGAGCCATGGATCGTCCAGTTACCTCTGAAGTTATTGAAGGGAGGTTTATGCAAATACATTTAAAATTCAAATGGCCACATATTATATAATACTAGTATAGTATTATACTTGTAATAGTAATATTAGTATAATATTATATTATTATCTGTGATATAGCGACGAATATAATGTACCGATAGTTTAATAATTATGGAAGTACTTGGTAAAAAAGGTTTTTTTTTTTTTTTAATTAATTGCTTGAACACGTACATTAGGTAGCTAGGTATCAAGCAATGGAAAGCTATAATGTATATGACGAATCAATTGAGTATGTAAATGTTAAATTCGATAAATGTTTCCTCATAATCTAAGTGTAATAAATAAATAATAGCTTATCCTGTATACTAGCTGTTATAATGTGTTCATATCAATTTCCAAGATGACCCACAAGGTTCCAAGAGGAACCAAAGTTAATTGGCTGCCCAGTGACCCACTGATCTGTGATCTACGTTGGGATTAGTCATACTAAAACTAAGCTTGTAGAAGTGGTTTGGTTGTAAGATGAAGAAATAGTTAGTTCTGGGTTCAATGTTGCTAGAGGAAAAGTTAGGTTTTAGTTTAGGTATATGATTTCTGTTTTAATCGACTCTCTCTCTCATTAAGTAGCAAATTGCCTCGATTTCATTAACCGTTATTGCGTGAAAGAAAAAGAATGATAAATATTAAATGATATTATTCCATCGATCAGCTTTCGCGCTTAAATAATAATAGATAATTTTAATGATAATTTTCTCTCTGCTTATATTAATTATTCTATTCAAGTTTGTACACCTCTAACGACCATTTAGACTAGTACTATTTTAATTATTATTTTATTTCCAGAGACACACAACTAACAAACCTACGCTTTTTAAACGTAGACCAGGCGCTCGGTGACCTGGCACAGTTCATACAACATGTGAAAAGTGACGACTATGATGGTGGAAAGTTTAAGTAAGTTACGTATAATTCTTATGATATAGTGGTAAATTATTTCTTTATAAAAATGTAGTGCTAAAGACTAGTCAATTCAGTTTGATAGTTTTTCGGCTACATGCACTTTATAGCAAACCGTAGTGTATATCCGTCTTTTTGAAATTATCCGCACTTAAATTGTCGCGTTAATACAATAAGTTCACATTTCTTGTAATTTTAATACATTATTAATATTATAATATGTTGGTATTTACATGTTAGATACCTATATGTATAAGTACGCAAAATATCGAGACATAAACATTACTATCCAACCATAAACTAATTTTCCAGTAACTTTCCTCAAATAAACATTATAGAATAATTTCAAATGATTGTATTTACTAGGAACGCCACAGTGGGTCTGGTGGGATGTTCATACGCCGGCAGCATGGCTACCTGGATGAGACTCTCCTACCCTCACCTGGTGGACGCTGCCTTCTCTGATAGCGGACCACTATATGCACAGGAAGATTTCCCTGGTTTGTTTTATATTTTTTAATAGACTACGCTACGCTTATAGTACCTACACAAAGAAAAAGAATTATATTTTTACAAAATTGATACATATATACATTCATACACGTAGGTAGATAATTACTGTTTCAAAAAAGATATTTACTCCCATACTTACCTACATATTGAGTACCATAAAATATTCTTATGATTTTTAAACGATTCACGTTACAAATTGATTAGATAATGCAACACTTTAAATTACAACATCGCTGACATTTAAAGCGTCTTAAATATCTTGTAATCATTTCTTCATCACTGCATCATGCTTCAACATTTTTAGAATCCAAACCGGTTCTCAAACTCATCAGAAACATACATACATTTTTATATTTCTTCAAACCGAATTTATATAAAAACACATAATGAAACTAACAAACAAAATTTATAGAATATCTAGAAGTGATAACCGAAGCGCTACGCTCGCAAGGCAGCGAGGCATGTCTTACTAGCGTGGGTGAGGCGATACAACGCATGGTAGACCTGCTGGGGACAGACGATGGAGCTGCACAAGTATCTACTATGTTTAAGTGAGTTCAACACCACGATACGACACGACCACGATATGTCGATACGACAACGTCACGTCACGACGCAACAGGCCCACACTACATGTCTAAACGATTCGACATGATATTTAACACAAAATAATACGACTTACAAATATTATTTTATAATCCAATTTAATTAAATTTAACCACACGAACTACTACACTTTAAACACTACCTACTACACTACACACTACTTACTAAACAACAATTTTTGAAAAATACAAAACTAAGTACAATTAAACATACTATCTACTGCAATTTAGCCACAAAAACTAGGTACTATTCAAAAATACTTACTAGTATTTAACCACACTAACAACTACAATTCTAATCCTACCAACTACTACTCAATTCCCACTAACTACTACCTACTCTAATCCTACTAACTACCATATAATCCAGCACCTGCGCCCCACTCCGCGCCAACGCAACCCTGGACATTACCACGTTCTTTTGGTACGGCATCACGGAGACATTCGCTGACCTGGTGCAATATGCAACGCCGGGGGATATAACTAGTGCGTGTGACGTCATCACGGATAGCGCAGTTGGTGAGGATTTATATTGAGTACATAATATTATATTAAGCTTATAATTTAAGCGAATGTAATGAAATTCAGATCTATATTTTTAACATGCGCTCTCTTTTATAGAAACTGTAGTAGGTACTTGGAATTGAAAAATTAAATACGCAATAATTAACAAAAATGTTATATATAAGCTATTTATATAAGAAATAAATAGGCCAATGGGTTAACTATGAAACGACATAGCGTTTTAAACTCCTTTTAATAAAAGCATTCAAAACTTTCTTTGCTCGATTCGCAACCAAAACACAAGTTGAAAGTTTTCACGGAAGCTTTTTAAATTATTTCATCGCAAAACATATGAGTATGTAGAGCTTCGCAGATAAAAATCTAATTTCAACCAACCATCAACCAACATACTATTCCAGTAAATCCAACTAATTTTATAATTGCCAAAGCTTGTTTGAATGCTTGTGTGTATGTTTCTCTTTCACGAATTTGGATGAAGCTTTCAGTAATATATGTAAAGTAATATAATAACAGCTAGGTATATTATACGTGATTGTGTAAAATAATTATATTCTGGTGTATAATGTATATCATAGTGGTGTTTTGGCATGACTGTAAGCCACTAGGTTCTTTAAATAAATAAATGAGATATAGAAATAGGTAGTTAATATTGTCCGCGGATAAAGCCGCGTGACACATCTATTACTTTCATCCGTAAATCGTATTATAATAATTTTCCAGCGGACCCAATGCAGCGTCTCGCAAACTGGATTACCAAAGAACCCTGGACTCAACCGTGCATCGAACCGCGGTACGAGGAGGTTGTAAGGAAACATATTAATGTTAGCTATGATGCACCTGATACTACCAGTAAGTAAAAAAAAAATGTATGCGTGTACTAGAGTACACACGTAAGAAGTGAAACTTCTTTATGACCTTAAAAATGTCACGAGTATGGCGTAACGCAAAAATGTCACGCGTACGGCGTAACGCAAAAATGTCACGCGTACGGCGTAACGCAAAAATGTTACACTAAATTTTTGTCCAACCCCGATAAAGAAGTTTCACTTCAAAAAATCTTATATATTGAAAACTAGCCTATTTAAAATCATATTACAGGTAAATTAGCTTGGAGAAATTTTTGCATATGTAGTGGTGTGTATATTACTCAGATCTTAGAGCGCGTTTCCACTATATCGTTCTGGCCTATACAATAATGTTTCGATATCCTAACATTACTATTTAATTTTATACTTATTCCTAGCAACACTTTTGTTTTCAATAAAAACAAGTTTTTATTTGAAAGAAAATGGTTTTGACTTTATAAAAAAAAATATATCATTCAATTTTACGTCCTTGAGCAAACGACAAGGCGACTACCGTGAAACAATAAAATATCGTGTCCATAATAATTTGTTTCATAATTAATATTTGACCATAATAATTACGAAACAAAACAAATAAATAAATCGTCACTTGATAGTGGAAAGTGGAAACACGCACAAAACCAGAATAAACCAGTTTACGCTGTCCGCAGGTGCCACGTGCAGTCGTGTGGTAACGTTAGAACATAAAGCACATTTCATTCAAAAATTATAATTATTATGTACGTAGTTTAATTGATAAATTTTGTATTTGTTGATTGTTGTTATTATTTGATATTATTGTTATAATATTTGTTGAAGTGAATTACATGTCCCGCAGCCGGAGGCCCCAAATGAAAACTCAGATGTACTTAAAAACTACATTTAATAGCTAAAATGAGACTTTTACACCCATGTCTGCACGATGCAGACCGGAGTTAAAGAATGAATTTATACAGTTTAATAATTATAAAGACGTAAGCTTGGATGCTAACTAAGGGAAATCGCATCCACATTCTATTCCCGTGCGAACGGCGTATTCAGCAGTTTTGTATGAAGGCAGGGCCATAACTAGTGTTTAATTTGTGTGTAAGTGTTGTAACTTTATATTGTTAATTCAATATGGCTCCAGTGTTAAAACATGGTCGAGGCAAGCCTTTGACTTCTCAAACTAAAGAATTAAACTTTAAATGTCGTTTCTTTTTCAGGTTAGTAAATTTTTCATTTTAGTAACATTGTTAATGTAAAAGTTATATGTATGTTAAATGTGCAAATATTAAAATAAAGTCTCATCTTTTTCAGAGGAGAAACACATATAGTTTAATTTAAAATCCCTTATACATATATACAGGGTTACTTGTAAAACACCGGCAACCTCGCAGGACAAGATAGCTAACATCATAAGTAACAACATTTCGACTTTTGATAATTTGTTAGATTTTATTTTCATACAAAAATAAATATTCATTTAATTTTCCGTCTGAATATTATAAACTCTACGCCTCCCAAAAATTACGTAAACAAAAAGCGAACGAGAGGGGGAAGGGGGCGTCGCGTCGTCCATCCGATAATTAATAGAACATAGACTTACAAATGTAAGGAGAGTACAATAAAAGTTTAAAAAATCATTTAAAAATAATTTATTGCGTTATGCCAAAAGTCGTAGAACAAATGTTGTTACTTATGATGTTAGCTATCTTGTCCTGCGAGGTTGCTGGTGTTTTACAAGTAACCCTGTATAAAATAAAAACTAAAAATAAAATGTTGTTTTATTTTATTTGCTGACCATACACTACTACAAACGCAAAAATTTCTCCAAGCTAATTTACCTGTATACACATATCGAAAGTCTAAAACTTAACAAATCACTACATACTAATAAGCAAAGTGGCTTCCCGCGTCTGTCTATATGTATTAAAACTGCACAACGGATTTTGATGCAGGTTTTTTTAAAAGATAGAGTGATTCAAGCGGAAGGTTTTAGTATTATTATACTAAATTTTTAGGTTTTAGACAAAGCGGGCGAAGCCGCGGGTGGAAAGCTAAACATATATAATACTAGCTGTTCCCGTGACTTCGTCCGCGTCGAATAGTGACTGTATAGAAGTTAGAACTTTAGGTAACACACAATTATTGAGTAAACACGTACTACCGTAAACAATTAAAGTATAAGCACTTACATATAAGTACTTACTTTATATACTTACAGTTAGGAAATAAAATAAATAATAACAAAAAAGAACTAAGTATAAAAATTAAAAAACCCCATCGCCCAACGAAGATAAGTGTATAGAAAAAGGAATTAATAATTTCACAAATATCAAGCTATCAATTCTACCTATTCTACCTACATCTTAATGTATATAAATCTCGTGTCACAATGTTTGTCCTCAATGGACTCCTAAACCACTTATCCGATTATAATAAAATTCGCACACCATGTGCAGTTCGATCCAACTTGAGAGCATAGTTTAAACATGTAGGTACCACGGGGGAAGCCGGGGAGGACCACTAGTAATATTATATTTCTACATCACACTGATAATTAATAATTACGAAAGTTTGTATGTGTGTTGATATGTCGGTGTGTTCATGATAATATCTATAAGCTTGTTGCTCCTCCGTAACCGTGCACACATTGCATGGGACCACAGTGTCAAAAGCAGTGGTGTTTTGCCAAAGGCCAGGACTGTGGCTTTGAGACTTGAGTAGAGTTCAAAATATGCAGGGTGTGGCTATCCTATCGGGGATAAGGCCCCAATTTATATCATCCCGCTCTACTTTCACAAACTTTCAACCAAAAACAAATCATCACATGGAAAGCTCAATTCAACAAAAAGCTCAAATCACATGGAAAGCTCTATGAAACAAAAAGCTCAAATGATATCGAAAGCTCAATGAAACAAAAAGCTCAAATCACATGTAAAGCTCAATTCACATGGAAAGCTCAATGAAACAAAAAGCTCAAATGATATCGAAAGCTCAATTTAACAAAAAGCTCAATGATATCGAAAGCTTAATTCAACAAAAAGCTCAAATCACATGGAAAGCTCAATGAAACAAAAAGCTTAAATCACATGGAAAGATCAATGAAACAAAAAGCTCAAATGATATCGAAAGCTCAATTTAACAAAAAGCTCTAATGATATCGAAAGCTTAATTTAACAAAAAGCTCAAATCACATGGAAAGCTCAATTCAACAAAAAGCTTTAATCACATGGAAAGCTCAATGAAACAAAAAGCTCAAATGATATCAAAAGCTCAATTTAACAAAAAGCTCAAATGATATCGAAAGCTCATCATCATCATCATCATCATCAGCCCATATACGTTCCCACTGATGGGACACGGGCCTCCTATGAGGGTACAGGCCATAATCCACCACGCTGGCCAAGTGCGTGATATCGAAAGCTCAATTTAACAAAAAGCTCAGATGATATCGAAAGCTCAATGAAACAAAAAGCTCAAATCACATGTAAAGCTCAATGAAAAAAAAAGCTCAAATCACATGGAAAGCAAAATTTGTTAACTACAGTTGTGGGTTCGGAAACGAAAATATGCTATTTTTTTACATATTTTCATTGTACAGACATCACTTTTCTACCATAATATAATATTACTAGCAATGCTCTGCGGTTTCACCCGCATAGATATAGCGATATCGTGACAGTGAAAAGTCTACATATAGGTCGGACTATGGTTTAATTTTTAATCATATGAAAATCACCTTCACCCCGTCCCGCACTACGCCTGCTCATTATACCTACTATTTTCTGTAGATTGACACTTTTAAAAATTCGTTAAACATATACGGTCTTACTTATAAAATGTTACCCATTCGCTAAGCAATGCATTAGTTATTGCAATAACCTGTCTTGTTTTTATGATTGACGTTTCATGTGAGCAAGAGCAGGACAAAGCTATAGTAGAAAATGGTAGAAATTTATCCATTGTTTAACTTTTTATAAGTAAGGCCGATAATATTTTGAATGGAATATCCAATTTTTAAAGTGAAACTTTTATTACATCGTCTCAAACTTTTTGGTCTGTGTAGCGCATGTCGCGTGTATCACGCGACACAAAGCAGAGTTCGGAACCGTTCGAACAGTTACACTTTTACCGTGTTTTCATAAAACCACACAACATTTTTTTTTAATTTAAAAAGTATTTTGCTGGTATTGAAACGGTCTATAATAAAACATCATTTAATGGGATAAGGATTAATATACATATGTGTATGGATTACATGATTTGATTACTGTCGGCACTTCTATTTACTTTGAAAACGTAAAAAAGTTGTTGTAGTAACATAACTACTGAAGATGGACATATGGTATCGCGGACTTTCTTGTAGATATTGATCCATTCTATAATACCGTAGAACATTTTTTTGTTCAATCTTCAATAGATTCCGCAGCGCACGCGATGACAGAATTTTTATTAAGGAATTTTTTACACCTTGGGTTACATTATTGCATTTTTGGTAAGGATCTCTATTTTTTTTGAAAATGCAATATAGCCTATTACACTGGGGTAGATCCCTTCAAAAATAATAAAAAGTGCAAAAAAATCGCAGTCGGATGAAACCCATTAGAAAAGGAGGGGAATATGATGAAAATTAAAGGAAAAATAAATTACGGTCAATCCGAGTTCGGGAAGTGGGAGGGGGGAGCTTTTAAGAGAAAAAAATGGTTTCTCTCGATTTCCGACAAAACTACAAGTCCTACGGAAAAAAGTTCAATGGTAAAGTTGTAGGTAATAAAAAGATCTATAACTTTTGTCTTGACAATTTTTTCACATAATCTCAAAATTTAGGTGAAAAATTCAAAAAACCAAGTTTTTGGTTTTTTATTTTTATCTACTTCAAAATTAATTTTTTTTCTACGAAATTTGGTGGAAACTTGCTTTATTATGTCCCAAATACACTGTAATTTATTTGATTGAAAATATTTATTTTTTCGCCTTATTTTGAATTAATACCAAAAAAACAAACTAATTTTCAATCGAAAAGTCACCCGTAAAAATATCAGCTTTTTTCAAAAACTTTGAAAGCCTTTTATTCATCGAAATCTCTACTTTTATATGGTGTAAAAAAATAAACCTTACTATAGTAAATATTCTCAGGAAATGCATACAAACAGTGTCATAATTAGCTTTTACTAAATCAGGCACACTTCTCGAACTCTATATCTTCTCTTGTATCGGCTTTTCGGTAATATTTCAAAAGAAAAAAAATTATCTGTTCTAAGTATAATATTTTACAGCATATTCAAAAGCAAAATGATGTCGATAAAAACATTTCAGGTAGTTTGAGAAGTGTGCCTGATTTAGTAAAAGCTCATTTTCACACTGTTTGTATGCATTTCCTGAGAATATTTACTATGGTAATGTTTATTTTTTTTACACCATATGAAAGTAGAGATTTCAATGAATAAAAGGCTCCCCAAGTTTTTGAAAAAAGCTGATATTTTGACGGGTGACTTTTCGATTGAAAATTAGGTTGTTTTTTTGGTATTAATTCAAAATAAGGCGAAAAAATAAATATTTTCAGTCAAATAAATTACAGTGTATTTGGGACATAATAAAGCAAGTTTCCACCAAATTTCGTAGAAAAAAAATTAATTTTGAAGTAGATAAAAATAAAAATCCAAAAACTTGGTTTTTTTAATTTTTCACCTAAATTTTGAGGTTATGTGAAAAAATTGTCAATACAAAAGTTGTAGATCTTTTTATTACCTACAACTTTGCCATTGAACTTTTTTCCGTAGGACTTGTAGTTTTGTCGGAAATCAAGAGAAACCATTTTTTTCTCTTAAAAGCTCCCCCCTCCCTCTTCCCGAACTCGGATTGACCGTAATTTATTTTTCCTTTAATTTTCATCATATTCCCCTCCTTTTCTAATGGGTTTCATCCGACTGCGATTTTTTTTTGTTTCAAAAATTATCTACTCTAGTCTATATGTTGCTCAGTGAAGATGCAGCTTTCTAAATGGTGAAAGAATTTTTGAAATCGGTCCAGTAGTTTATGCGTGAAAACCATACATACATACATACTTACATAATTACAAACCTTTCCTTTTAATAATATTAGTATAGAAAACCTTCCTTTTCCTCTATCACTAATCAAAAACCGCATCAAGAACCGTTGCGTTATTTTATTTTTTACCTATTTATTTATTTAAAGATCTAAGATAGACAGACTTTGTTACGATGCGATGTAGTAATTACTCAATCAAATTTTAACGGTTTTTTTATGCGATTTACTTCAGTAAAATCGATTTACAAACGTAGACTAAACAAGTTTCTTTCGTCTCTTTACACTTAGTCTATGTATTTTGTATCTATAATTTATATTTTTCCCGAAGAACTGTTATAAAAATTAACGTAATAATACAGAAGTCGCGGGTGTGAACAGTGAAACCCGGCTAATTGCTGTTGTGTCGCGTCTGACAGTAGTTTATTGGGAGCGCGTGATGGATTACACACGTCACAGGCTTGTGCAAGCTGCATGCACAAATCAAATGCCTGTGAAATTATGTGACACACTGCATGCCAGATAATAGACGATTAAATGTTTTATATGGAACTTGGTTGAATGGAAGTTGAAAATGCGAATGGAAATGCGTAAATTTTAACCGACTTGGAAGTAAAATATGTAATTGTAGATAGATGTTGTGATGATGACCGACGTTGCCAATCAAATTATTTAATACTGCTTTGCAGGCGAAATGACTTAATGAATACGATATTATTTTTATCCATAACATTTTTAATGAATAGAAATTAACTGTTTGTTTCTATTTCTTCAGCGTAACACAATTTTTAAAAGACTAGTCATCTAATAATTATAGACTTAAATTATTTTATGAGAAAAATTTTAAAGAATTAAATAATCGATCACGATGCGGATTGCGGGATTCGAACCCGCGTCTTTCTACCATTCTGGGCACTTTCTGCCCAGGTATTTTCTATTCTTCAAAAATTTCTCATATTTATAAAGCATTTGAATGCTATAAAACTAAATATCAAATAGGTACATTATTTATTTCAAGCAATAAAATAAATTAGCCATATGCAGATAATTTTAATACATTACTTAGTGCTTATGTAATATATTATTTTAACATTCTGTATGTATGTAATCCATGGAGCGGCAATTAGTATCTGTTGCCAATACATCAATGTTACGACAAGCCGACGTGTGTACATACTTCATGTCTTGCGAACTGCGCGGTCATGTTTCATGAGATGTTTTCATTTAGTAGTATAGTCTGTGGTAGTATACTAGCTTGATGCCGCGTATTCACTCGCCCGGTAGTACCGAGGCGAGTGAAGCCGCGGCATCCGGGTCGGTACGGAGAAATTGAAGGCTTTGTGCTTATGCAGACTAAATAATATATCTTATTTGGTAGAGAAACATATTATCATTTTCTACGTTAATAGTTATTTAAAACACATATATAATATCACAAAATATCTCAATTGATAATTAAATTCTTATTTGATTTAGTTATAACACGATTTATTTATCTTAATTTATGTACCTATGCTATTGGACCATGTTAAAGAGAAGGAAGTAGGGAAATACACAAAACGTAGGTATTTTTGTACACGTTGTTTCGTTGACTAAAATTACTATTGAATTTCACAGAATAAGTTTTTACAACACACATTATTCATGTGAGTGGTCAAGGTAAACCTAAACAATAATTACTTTGAATCAGTTGTAACATGTCTTATTTTTTCACGTGAATGAAACTAAACAAAGAATATGTACCTAATGAGTTAAAATAATTAGCATAATAATAAAATGTAAAGGAATTAATGAATCGATATGAACTACCTACAACAAAAAAATAAACAACCTTTCTGGGGTATTCCTCAGAAAGGTTGTTTGTTTTCCAGGATTATTATCCTGTATTCCGCTGTTTCATTGATTTATATTTATAGGTAGCATATATACATACTATTTCATTTCAACGAGGGTTTGACCGCTTAGAATGAATCGAGAAACATGCCGGTAAAACAGAATGAAAATCGCTTCAGCAGTTTATATGATCATCGTGAACAGACAGACGCGGCGAAAGACTTTATTTGTAATACGTATAGCTTTTCAATATCTACACTAATATTATAAAGAGGAAAACTATGTTTGTTTGTTTGATTGTAATGAATAGGCTCCTAAACTACTGGACCGATTTTGAAGAAATTTGGCACAGATAATCTTTAGACCCTGAGAAAGAACATAGGCTACCTTTTATTGCGAAATATGTACCACGGGCGAAGCCGGGGCGGACCGCTAGTTATAAATAATATTTAGTTTAATATTTTTCAAGTTAAGGTAGTCTAAGATTTTGTTGGCAATAAAGCTTGTTTTCTTTCTTTCTAGTGCGTCTCTGGACATACCAAACGTGCGTGGAGTACGGTTGGTATCAAACCACGACCAGCTCGCACCAGCCATTCCTCTCCACTGTTCCCTTGGAGTACTTCCATCAGATGTGCAAGGACTTCTTTTCGGTTGAGTAAGTTTAGAATTGTGTTGAATACTAATATAATATTGTGATACTGTGCTAATACTGTTCATTTAATACGTATTAGGTATTATGTTATACTATATATCATTATTTCATGTATAGTATTATTATTTTGGGAATAAATGCCTTTCTATTCTAATGATCTTAGAACGACTAATAACATAGAATTTATACGACCACCAGCTGTAATTTTTTATTCTGCCAATATGTTACAGTTTATATACAGTATCTACTTGTGTTATGTACCTATGCATGTTTTGAAATATCGTTTTAACCGACGATCTCAAAAACAAACGTTTATTTTGTATTTTAATTATATATTATTTTCAGTATAAACGAGAGCCTACTTCGCGCGGGAATCCACCGCACGAACCTTTTCTTCGGCGGCTTCAACATTCCAGACCGCGTGGTGTCGGTGGCCGGGGGCATTGATCCCTGGTCCCCGATGGGGCCAAATGCGACACATAGCAGGCCCCATGCCCCTGTGTACTTTGTGCCTGAAATCTCACATTGCAGGGCAATAACGTTAGTATAGAAATTATAATTCATTTAAAAAATTATGTTCAATAATTACCTACGATTTAAATCGAAGATTTATATTATGAAGTCCATTAAAAAAAATTAAAAATAGGTACTCTTAATGAACAAAAGACAAAGTTTGTATTGGTTAGATATATAATTGTATTCATGAACTAGGTATTTGCCTAGTAGGAAGTGCCTAAATGCTATCAAATTGTACCTATTGAAATTTAGAAATCTTCAAAGAAAAAAACGTATTTGAAAAGAATCATATTTTTTATTGTAAAATAAATTAACCTTAGATCTTAAGAAATTAACATATTTCTATAAATCTAATTATTCATATACATATATTTATTTTACAGGCCTACAAACGACAGCGAAACGGAAATACTTCGAGATGCAAAATTATCAGTCCTCCGTCACATGGAGTTGCACATGACAGGAGATAGCGTGCAGTCTGCCGCTCATAGTGTTCTAATAACTCCATCGATTGTTGTGTTTAGTATATCTTTGTGGTTGTTGTAAGGTTTGGAATAAACTTGTATACTGAAGATTGTATTTATTTATACCCATTACCGAAACCATTACCGAATTATCCTAATTCGTATGTAACTAGGTACTTGAATATCAATAAATTATCAGAATCTTAAAAGAGAAAATAAGAAGACTGATAACTAGCGATTTGAAAACTGGATTATTTTAATGGTAATTCATCGATCTTTATAAAATAAACACACTCATTGATATTGAAGACGTTAAAAAGTCGCTTCAGCGTGCAAAAGTATATTTACAAAATACCTATGTACATATTAAAAAGATTTATTCATTCATCTGCATGTTCATATTGAAGCGCAAACCTAAAATTAAAACCTTTCCAGCATTTTCATATTTTTAAAAACTCCTTTAGCCATTTTTATATATTATCCGTGTAATGTGTAAAATTATGTTTTTTTTTTATTAGGTACTTATTGATTATTGCGTAGAGAGCGTGTCCCAAAAATTTAAAAATTAATTAATTACACCAAGACTTAATGATATGCTGGAACGATCTGTGAAACTTTCAGTAATCTTAAATGATTATCATTTATTCACATATCTGATGTAAGCTGAGGTCCATGACCTATTGATTTCAAATAATCCGTGATGTTACCATTATAGATATACACTAGCGGTCCGCCCCGGCTTCGCCCGTGGTACATATGAAAAATAGATGTTGGCCGATTTTCAGACTTACCCGATATGCACAGAAAATTTCATGAGAATCCACCCGTTTCGGAGGAGTATGCAGACTAACATTGTGACACGAGAATTTTATATATAAGATAAGATAAGATAAGATATTATCTCAATGGATGTTACTATGTTGTTACGTACACGGTATGTA
>CAJQZN010040447.1:0-22138 GCA_907164685.1 Colias eurytheme
CCCCCCGTATACGTATATCATGAACAAGGCTGCTGGGCGGTTGGGTGTTGGTATGTTATACGGCCAGTTAGTTGGAAGTTCGTTGGTCGTAGATATTATTATACAAACAGATCTGTGGTTGTAGGCTGAGGTTGTCGGCATTTTAGCAGCGTGTGTTAAGAGATAGTGATTAACTATTTTAGCAATAGTTTGATTATGATATTATGTGCAACATGTTGTAGCTTAATAGATTGTTGAAGTGAAAACTTCTTTAGCGGCGTTGAGCACTTTTTCTGTAATGGGTATAAAATCTTAAACTCGCGTCAGGACACGTGACCTGATCGAAAAAGCGTAAGACGGATACCATTGCAAAATATCAAACATGCTCAACGTTATAGTTGAGCCAATTTAATAGGCAACATTTGACGTCTATCAATTTTATCTTCATAGGGTGGTAACCTGCTTAAAAACATCGATTAAAGCGAATTAATCGATACGGACTTGAAACATTTGTCAATCGAACTTGAAACACATGTCAATGATTTTTATTCCCAAGTAATCAATGCATTCGATTCTAGATGTCAGATTTCGATTTTTAGAGTAACGTCTCTGGTATTTAAAAAGAAAAAAGGTTTAATGACACAAAATTGTAGCGACGTCGAGGCGACGTTTAGAATGGTTTATCAGTAAAATCAAATCCTAAAATTAGTTGCATCGGTCATTATTATTATAAATATGTAATCGTAAATTGAAAAAAGTTAAGCAAATGTGCAGTTACAACAAAACGAAATATCATGTTATTCTATGTCGTCGGTACTAGGTTACGTTGTTGAATTTTGTTGAACTGTAAAATGTTGCCTATTAAAATGGCTCTACTATAATAATCAATATTTCACTTCTACCGACACTCCCGGAGTGCAACCCGTCTTTTTAATCGTTGTTTAGTATCGAACCTAGAATTTCTGATTTTGACTTGAAAGCAAGTAAATTACATTATTTAGTATGCACTTAGTAGCTCTCTATTTCGATCTCTATCAAGAAACTGTTCCCTTATTTCATCCGTTCTTCCACTGTCGCTTATTGATGTCACAAAAAGTAAACCACATACATATTTATCAACACAGTAGTTATTATTCAATAATTCTCCGAAAGACATATTTGTCGTCAGTACATTAGCCCTGAGTGTTGTTTAACAGCGCGAGGTTTTTCAAAGCTCTTTACAAGTGTATGTGCATAATATTATTACCCATTTATTCGGCGATACTATGCTACGTAATGATTCTAAGAACTTAGATATTTGCAGATACAATGAGTGCGTCGACCGAGGATGACCTTAACAATATGCTGTACAATCGGTCTCAGGGTACGCCGATAAATAACCCAATCATATGGGTTATTTGGAAGCTAGAGGTAATGTTTTAAAGACGCAAAATAGACGCCATTCCTAATAGGTACCTAACTATATTATCTGAGGACATCGTGCGACATCCAACTCGTGTTTTGAACTTTGAAGTGTCAATAGACGATGTTGGTATAAAAATCGTATGAGAAATTCCAAAATTTTAACGACTTCTTTTTAATTTGCATACCTATGTTATAAATGATATGATCAAATTTTATAACGAAAAAAAAAACCGAACTTAGTATTTGCATTTACAATGAATGCGTTTGTTTCTAGTTTTTACCGCCATTCCCATTTACCATTTCCCATAAACGAAGTAGAGTATAACTTTGAACCGTATATTCTTCATTTTCAATCGATATTTAATTATCAAATACACAAAATAACCATAAAGGTGAACAGAATGTGGAGATTCAGCATTCGTAGTACAGAGCGAGCTCGCTACGCAACTAGGCCAGAAAACACGGTGTCTCACAACCCTCACCTGAGAAGTGGTTTCCTGGCCGTCCAGCTTGCTGTCAGCGAAGCACTGCTGGAACATGTCAGTGCTACACCACCTTCATATGAGGTAATTACTAATTAGATGAAACAACAAAAAATATCGTCTAAGTATTCGTACCGTTAACGAGAACATTTGTATGTGTATTTGTGATTTGATTTGCTGAATACTTTAGTTTATGTGTTTGCTCTTCTGTTTTCACCGCTTGTTGATAATATCTGATAGCCTATTTGATATTTGATGCAAGGCATGCATTATTTGGTATTTTAACGGAGAAAAAAAGCAAAGTAGGTGAGTAGACGGCGTTTCTCATGTTTGCTATTCTTATACAGAAGGCGCTTCAAAACATGTTGAGATATTAAACAAAAAGTCATGCTCAAAATATAATATGTAGCTTCTTAGATAGATATGTAGCGTAGCTTAGGTATAAATAATATTTTTTGAAAGATTTTTAAATTAAAAAGAAAGATTGCCGAAACCCGGGATTGAACCGGGGACCTTTAGATCTTCAGTCTAACGCTCTCCCAACTGAGCTATTTCGGCGATGAATACCTACTTGAAATTATCGATTAATTTGTATAATCAATAATAATTTATCACAATAGTAGTAAATTATTATTGATTATACAAATTAACTCAGGCCCTGGAACCACAGACACAATAGAAAATCTATTGTGTCTGGGACCGATCGGGCCGCTTGGGGCTCAATGGGTTAAAAATAAAACAATCACAAATATGCAATACTACTGTAACGACTAAAGCTACAATTTTGGCTTGTCTTTCAACCATTCGAATTCTTATGTACTTTTATGAATCGCATTACTTACTGACCTACAATAGCACAATGACACGCTGATATTCATATAGTTAAATCCCTTCAGAAAACTCTGTTTAATTCCAATCACATTCAATTAAAATCCGTAAAATAGTCTTTATTTTCTCTATGTAGCCTAACTAATTTTACACTACGAGCTGGAGGAAACTCTTGAATTTATCAATTTTCTAGTTGCTGGCAAAATAGGCGCTTGGCGTTGAGTTGCAACATTTTCTTAACTTTATCATTTTCCAGTTAAGCTTGGTGTCCATGCCGGTATCACCATTAATGCAAGAGAACAGAGTGCGGCAAGCAATCTCGGGGATTCTTCTGTGCTTTACCCTGGCTTTGTTACCACCAGTTTTGGAAACTCAAGCTCTCGTTGTCAAGGAGACAATCAATAGATTTAAGGTTGGCTTTTCTAAATCTATGTGCGTTTAGGTAGTTATTTTTTCTTATGCTTTAGCTATCTGCTATAGGTAATAGAGCTTTTTTACATATTGTATTTTAAGGTGGCTGATATTTTTTTTTATAAATTTTATGTACTACGTAAATTTCAAACTTATTCTCGCTGCTTATTATTTTTAATACAAACAAAACAACTTAAGTAAATGATTGGTTATTTGTTATTACCACAGTTAATACGATTAAAATGTGTACATAATTATTTTTATAATCTTTAGATTACACTCCAAAAATTGTGACAAATCCTTTGCATGTTGAGATAAATAATCGAACTTCTAATTTCACTCACTATTAAACTCAAACTCAAACTCAAACATTAATTTATTCAAATAGACTTCTTTTAAGAAGCACTTTCGAATCGTCATTACAAATTTTTAACATTTACCACCGATTTTAACTCCTCTCCTTACTACTATTGTACTTATAGCGCGCCCTCCGCCTCCGCAACGTAGCCTATTCATCCATGTATCTCGGCTGGCTGGTGTACGCCTACCTCACAGTTCTACCTGTCTGCCTGCTCGGTAGCACGTGTCTGCTGCTGATCTTCAGGTGGATCCACCTGCTGTACAGCTTCGTGATACTGCTCGCGTACGTGTCGGTTATGATCATGTTGGCGATGATCATGTCTATGTTTCATGATACAGGTGAGTGTACCTACAGATGTTGATATCACTACATAGTATAAAACAAAGTCGCTTTCTCTGTCCCTATGTCCCTACTCCCTATGTATGCTTAAATCTTTAAAACTACGCAACGGATTTTGATGCGGTTTTTTTAATAGATAGAGTGATTCAAGAGGAAGGTTTTAGTATATAGGTAATTTATTATGTTTTAGACAAAGCGGGCGAAGCCGCGGGCGGAAAGCTAGTATTATACAAACCCAGAATCAATTTATAAAAGCTTTATATGAGTACTTGAGAGGCGCGGGTTTTTCACACGGGTGAATAAAGTTTTTTTGGTGTATTCCTAAGAGAGAAAAATGTCATTAATTTCATTTTTGTACAATACTGTTGCAGATTATTTTGATAAATGTAGTAGGATTAAGCGAACGTTTGCAAAAAAATTTTATATTTAGAACATCTCATCAACAAAACCTCTAAAATGATCATTGTTTTAACTCAATTAAAAACTGAAAAATAATATTTAGATTTTAGAATGACCTTTAACGCAACAATTACTTACAGCGTGGGTGGCAATCGTATGGACGACACTGTTCACACTGATGCAGATGTTCGTTGCGGAGCTGATCATTCACCACCAGATCGACTCCGCGCACCCAGCGCTTACCTTCCTCCTGCATGTGATCATACCGCCTCTGGGGCTCCACCACGCTATGAATGAGTTCGCGCTGCTGCAGACTGGACGTGAGGAATAAATCAACTTAGAGCTTTTGATAAGCATACGATAATAATAATCTTTTACTACTACGCTTCACACTTGTTACAATAAAATTTAAAACTACTTTTTTAACTACTATGGAATGAATTTAATACCAGCTAATTGCCTTGACAAAGGCCCACAACAATCAAGAAAACACATAATTAGCTTCATATCGTAAAGGTTGATATTAGCGTAAAAACAAAACAAAAAATCATCTTTTCTTTGTTAAAACTTTGTGCAGGTACAAAATTAATATTACATTTTCAGAGGAAAACCACTGGGAGGGACAGTCGATAATATTTACGACGTTCTTCTGGCTCTTCTTGATAGCCGCATACTTCAGCGTGTTGATGTTATTGCAGCGCACGGTAAAACAGATAGCAATAGGTGGAGAAGTGTCATGGAAGACGGTTCTGTTCAAGAAAGTTGAGGTAGATATTGAATCTCTATCTCAAAATCATATTTTGAAAATTTTACAACAGTCTATAAAAGTTGTGGAAAAGTACGCAGAAAGCTTGAAAATTTAATCACATTGCATTTCATGAGCTTAAAAGTCGTTTCAAGGACAAGAAAGCATCAGTTAAATTAACATACTCTTGAAACATTTATGTCGTTTTATTTAGGACGTAAACGTGCTGCATAAAATTGAAAATCCGACTGGCAGGGAACGGGACAAATTGCAAGAGGTAGACGAATTAGTAGCGAAGGCTATTAGTATGCGTAACGTGTCCAAGGTACATTTTACATTTACATAGGCATATAAATAAATAAATAAATAAATAAATATTATAGGACATTATTACACAAATCGACCTAGTCCCACAGTAAGCTCAATTAAGGCTTGTGTTGTGGGTACTAGGCGACGATAAATATAATATTTAATAAATACATACATATAGATAATAACACCCAGACCCAAGAACAAATAATTGAGTTCATCACACAAATATTTGCCCTGACCGGGGATCGAACCCGGGACCGTCGGCTCAGTAGGCAGTTACTTTACCACTGCGCCAACCGCGTCGTCCAATATAATATAATATAACTATCTTGTAATATAGGTACCTATGGTCATAATGTTCTTCAAATTGTCCTTTTTAGAGTATAATGGATCGTCCCGTTCTAAATAATATAACGTTAGATATTTACCGGGGCGAGTTTACGATTCTCCACGCAGAACTCATACAAGTGAAAATGATGACCACATTTGAAGATCTTATCACGGGTAAGTAGTTTATATGCATCATCAAGACTTATCCTTCCCCTCTGCATGAACGTATAGGCTTTTTATGGTTTAGTTTATAATCACCACGCAGACCATTTGGTTAGGTAGATGTCACACGTTTCCTCACAATTCCTCGCACTATTTTCCGAAGACTAGGTAATGATGTCGATAAATTGAATTTCATAATATCAAATCGATACCAAAAGTAGATATCCAAGGAAATCATCAACATATAGGTATATTTTGCTTCGGTAATTTTAAACAATTTGCTTTAGGATTGACTCTTCCTGACAAAGGCAGTATTAACATCCTCGGTGAGGAGCTAAGGCCTGGATTGAATCTAATGTCAATGCAGACAATGATGGGCTATTGTCATCGCAGTGAATTTCTTATTGATGATCTGACGGTGGAAGAGCACTTTATTTTCTTTGTTTCTGTAAGCACTCAATTTATAAATTATATTTATGCATTCAGTAGCAATAATTGCGAACGATTTACTAAGTTCTGAATTTTATTAATTTTGACTGTCTTGTCCATCTTTTTAATAGTTTAAAATGCTTCAGCGAGCGTAGTGTATAAATTAAATTATTTTTCATAATTAAGGAAGTTTGGTCGTTCATCGATTAAAAATAAACTTCTATTTTGTTAATTAAATAGATTATATTTGTATATTTCACAGCTCTGTCTTTGGAACGAAACAAGCCAATACGTGTCGGAGTATGGACATTTGCGATCGAAATATCTCCTCAAAGAGTGCGGTTTGGAGGGAGTGAAGAGGGAGTACATACGGAATTTAGACGGATATTATAAAGGACAGCTGTGTTGGGCGATTGCAATGCTTTTGGAGCCTAGGGTACCTATATATTATAAACTAGCTGCTCCGCGTGGTTTCACCCCTGTGGCTCCACTCCTGTTGATCGTAACGTGATGATATATAACCTATAACCTTCCTCGATAAATGGACTATCTAACACTGAAAGAATTTTTCAAATCGGACCAGTAGTTCCCGAGATTAGCGCGTTCAAACAAACAAACTCTTCAGCTTTTTAATATTAGTATTAGTATAGATTTAAATATATATTTCAAATCAATCATGGGCTTTTAAACACTCTTTGATCAGCTTCACCTGTATGTTTGTGCCTATTGTTTCTATAGGCTCGATATTAAACCCAGTTTAAAGTTGAAACGAACATGTTTAATTATTAAAACTTTGTACTCTAACGAATATCAAGGAGTGGTGACATTACAATAATTTCATGAGTTTATAATAAGCTTGTTATAAGTGTTTGTACAAATTAACTCATTTTTCAGATAATTATAATACCTCATTTCACTGGGGATCCACATTATACAGCGGTTATCAAGGATAAAATTATGGTACATCTTATCATTATCATTTTGTTTGGAAAAATAAATTGTAAACTTTCATGAATAATTTACGTATTTAATTTTTACGTATTAATATTTAATTATTTACGTATTAATATTTTACGTTAGGTCCTATTTTATGCTTTTTTTTTTTAATTATTTTTTTAGCTATATAGGAAATACATCACTTTGATAAAAGTGAGTTATGCCAGTGTGTATATGGAGTATGCAGACCGTGTGTTTATTTTTGACAATAGAGCTTTGGTTTTTGGCGGCACTCCTGCTTATATGTTTTTCAAATACGGTAAGAATAAATGCATGATACTTATACGTAACACATAAATTAACTTTGTTAGTGAAAGTATTAGTTATACGATGAGTAAAAAAAGATATACTTAATAAATACAATATACTCATAACCATAAGAATTCGATTTTTCTGTTATATTATAGTATAGATCATAATAAATGATACTTTATTTCAGGTCGAGAATACAGACTAAGAATAACATTCAGAAAAAATAGATACACGGAAGGGAAGGATGAATTATTAGATAAAGCTTCAGAAGCGGGAGCTACTGTAAGGGCCCATTTGGGTACCTTACTGATATTGCGAGTTCCTACACGACCTACTGGGAAAGTAGCGGATTTTGTTAAAACTCTGAATGATAATGAATCTAAATACGGCATTCTATCGATCTCTATTAGCATTGCTGATTCGGAGGAGGTTTGTAACAGGTAAATAGCTCCACTATATAGGTAGGCAGGTATGACACTTATCTTTAATTTTCCAGACAATTTATTGAGTCACAAAGTGGACCACAAATCGAGATAGGTAATGAAACAGTGTCAAATTAGGGATGATAGATTTAGATTTCTGTTTGTATTATTGATGTAGAATAGTAATATAGTAAAAAGAAAGAAAAAATGCGTACCTACCTCAGCATATTCTTGCCTCAAATTAAATTTTTTTTTTTTTTTTTTTCTATACTGCATCTTAGCCATCTGTTTATGTAAACAATAATCTAATATGGTCTCTGATTTTCATCTGTAAATATGTTTATAGAATGAGATTTGCATCCAGTGACGCAAAGCTCATCATTTGTCTGCGAATCTTATCGCAAGATCGGGTATGCTATTTCTCTTCAGGCGAGAATATCTCACAGTGCCCCCTCCCTTCAGTTCAGCAGCTAATTTATTTATATGGTGTCCTAATCTGCCTTGATATTTCTTGCTGTTTAGTTCTATTTCTTGCTTCACTGTGTGCAGGTTGAGATCTAAGTTCATATATTTATTGCTAATGTATGGTGGGATGTTGAACATAGCTCTCATAGTTTTATTCTGGAACCTTTCGAGAATTTCGATATTGCTATGGCTGGCTGTTCCCCAGAGCTGAATGCCATAAGTCCAGATTGGTTTTAGAATAGCTTTATAGATAGCCATTTTACTGGCATCATTCAACTTTGACTTACGTCCGATTAGCCAGTACATACTACGTACTTTACAGTCTAGTTGTTTGCGTTTGGACCATATATGTTTACGCCAAGTAAGACGACGGTCAAGATGCATTCCCAGATATTTTGCGTCATCTGATTGTGGGATCTCTTTGTTCATAAGTTTGACAGGTGGACAGGTTTTCGTTCTAAGTGTGAAAGTTACTTGTACTGATTTATCTGTATTAGCCTTCATGCGCCATCTATCAAGCCACTCTTCGATGCGGGTAAGGTGATATTGTAGTTTAACTGAAGCAGTATCAGGGTTTTCGTTTGTAGTTAGAATAGCCGTATCATCTGCGTACGTAGCAGTAATGGTGTTGGGATCAGTTGGTATATCTGATGTGTACAAAAGATAAAGTACGGGACCAAGTATGCTACCTTGAGGTACTCCTGACTTAATTTCATGCATGTCTGATATATCAGAATTATATTTTACTTCGTAGCATCTTTTAGCCAGGTAAGAATTTAGTAGTGGGAAGAACGAATGTGGGAGCATTTTTTTAATTTTGAAAAGAAGCCCGTCATGCCACACTTTGTCGAACGCTTGGCTTATATCTAGAAAAACTGCGCAGCAATATTTTTTACTTTCCATCGCTCTACCTATAACATCCACCAGCCGATGTACTTGCTCTACGGTGCCGTGCCCTTCTCTAAAACCGAACTGATGAGTTGGTATTATCTTTGCTAAATGTTCTTGCATTCTGTTTAGGATAATCTTTTCCATTAATTTTCCAATAACAGGAAGCAGACTTATAGGTCTATATGAAGACACTTCATGAGCTGGTTTACCTGGCTTCAGGATCATAATCACCTGTGCTATTTTCCACTGGCTTGGGTATACGGATAATCTTAAGCATGCATTGAAAATAGTGAGTAAGAATAATATTCCCTTTTTTGGGAGATTTTTTAGTAGGGTAGCATCAATGAGATCATATCCAGGACATTTACCTTCTGAAAGTTTCATGATTTCCCGCTTAAGCTCCCTAATTGTCACGTGTTTTAGTGGTAAGCACATTTGCATAGGTGAGTTCAAGTGATTTTCTACTTCATTCCCAAGACATCGGGTACTACATGGATGCGGTTCGAAAACATTATGCAAGTAATTAGCAAAAGTGTTAGCTTTTTCGCTGTCAGAGCGAGCCCAGGATCCTAAAGGTGTTTTTAATGGAGTTATTGGCTGCTTGGGACGCTTTAGGTATTTTGTAGCCTTCCACAAAGAATAATTCGTGTCACTTGAATGTGTCAGTCCAGCCAGATACGATTGGAGATTCTCGTTTACCGACTCTTTAATTAATGTTTTCAGACGTTGTGAGGCTTTATTGAACGCGGTCTTATCATTGGGATAGTGAGTGTTTAGCCATATTTGGCGAAGTTTACGTCTTTCCTTAATGCAGTCTTTGATCGACAATGGGTAAGTATGGTCAAATTAAATAAATTAATATTATTAAAATATTTAATCTTACTTTACAGAGCTATCTTTGAATCTCGGGCTTCGATACATGGAACACCCGAGACTCACGAACTTTCTAGAACAGCTCTAGCACATCTAATGGGTAAATAAAGAAATACCCACATTCTTATAAAATAAAAAAAATCACTAATAGTTGTTTTGTTTGAATAAAGCATTTTCAGACAAGTGTTTGAAATATATTTAAGAAATGGGTATTTTCTTTCTCATTTTAGATGAAAATCCTGAAAGAGAAGATGTACGATTTAAGAATGTTACTCATTTGACGTACATTGGACAAAAGTTCACTTCGTTTTATCGACACTATCGAGTTATTTTAGTCAGCACGGTAATAAACTTTTATGTTATTACTATAATATCATTAAAGTTTAAGTAATTTAATTTGAGAATTTCTTGCTATAATGCATGCCTACATAACATGAGCTCTATCTTCAAAAGATTCAATATATTCGGCCACTAGAGAAAGTGATTTAGGAGTACAGATACTTTGTAGGCCCCGGAGGTTTTTTGGAGTTACACAGATAAGTACAAAATTAAAACATTTTTTTGACTTACAGGTGTTGTCTGCATTAATTGCTGGAGTGTTCATCGGTCTATCATTGTCGCAAGTTCTGACTGATATAGAACACGATCGAGTTGCAAAAAAGATTCTGCACGGTGATGTATGAAACTAGCTACTTTTAAATTAATAAGCATCTACATTTATAATATGACTACCTATGCCCCGCGGTTTTACCCGCATTGCTTTGGTCTTAGTGTGATGATAATATAATACAGAGTTTAAGCTCTCTCACTAAATGGCCAAACACTCATGATGAATTTTTCAAATCGGACCTCTTAGTTCCTGAAATTATCCCGTCCAATCGTCAATGATATTGCAACTAGTGTACCTATGTATTTTCCATTTTAGATTTTAACAGTGGAAGCGTTGGAACAGAAAACCACATTGGTATTACAATCTGACAATTCAAGCGCCGCCCAATCGATAGCCAATGCGTAAGTCAATTTATTTTTTGACATAGAAATGTATATTTTTTCTATCATACGGGTTTTTAAAATTTCAAATATATTGTCACAGATACGTGTTATCCGAAACAAACGCAACGGAAAAAGAAATTGAAAATATGGCCTACACCGCTCTACAACATACAGAAGTAAAAATATAACTTTTATTTATTGTATTTCAAAATAAAAGGCTCAATAATTTTGTAACAATTTGAATTATCATTTTAAATTTTAGAGTATCTCGGAATATCTCGTAACTCGGGCTATAGACTCTCCCCAGCATTATGTTTACATGTTCGCTTATGGAATGGAAGTATCGTCCATTAGCGACATAATATCGGTAAGCTATTATATTTTTATCATATTATTTAAATCATCCACATACCGTAAATAGTGAATAAACACCAATTTAACACTTAGGTACCTACTTACTTTACGCAAAAAGGCTTTCCCATTGTAAAGAAGCCATTACATCAACCAATCATTCACAGTTATGAAGGAACTGTATTGCAATAATTCATACATACCTAAAATGCACCTAATCTCCAAGTTGAATACAAGCTCAGTTATACAATATAGCTATACAATAACAGCTCTACCTATAGAACGAGTAACTTCATAAAACATTCCAGATAAAAGTATTATACAGTCCAATACATTACGACCACGGAGCGGCTGCGCGATCTTTAGCTCGCGTGTACATGGCGCTGATGAGGCATTATACCATGGCTCCAGACTCCACTATTCAGGTCACTGATGACCCACTAGCGTTGGATCTTACTCCAGTAAGTATAATTAAAATTTTAATTATATTTGCCTATTTTGTGTAAAACGCATAACTACTAACATACCTAATCTTCACTTGTGACTGTACCTCAACTAAAAGAAGATTTTTTAAGCTATTGCATTGCTTCTATCGCGGGCCTTGAGCGCGGGGACCGAATCCAGAAATTTAGTAACGAAAAGCCTCACGCTCCCCACTCCGACGGGTGCGGAGGTGTGGCTTGAAGGCATAGCATGCAATAGCTTTACCGCGGCAGTCCCCGAGTGCCACACGTCTTTTTTTTTCTGTAAAATGGTACAAAGTTATTTTTAAAATAATACCTAACTGTGTCTATTACCGTTTTCGATTTCAGTGGGTAAAGTATGCAGAACACCCGCCTATATTTATTCAATTTCTGCTGATTCTAACAATATCACACATGATTCTGATACCATCTTTGGAAAGCGGGTTTATAAGACATACACAGGTACTGTTACTAATGAAAATGTTTTTGGGATTTATTTTTCTTTCCAATTACTTAGCTAAATAAATTTGCGTCAGTTTATTTTTGAAAAATGACCACGTGTAGTCACGAATTTACCGTCTCTATCTGCGTGGTAAATTTTATTGATGCCTTCCTGCTGCCTGCCTTGCCATAAACGTGTAACAGATAGACGGACACACATATTTGTTCAATGAATAATAAACAATAATAGTTATATAATATTTCAGTGCTACACCATAAACTTTTCTCCACTTCGCTACTGGTTCTCAATGTTTCTATGTGATCTTATTCTTTATTGGATTCTTGTGGCTGTGATGTCGGGGGCAATTGTGGGAATCATGACTTTAGTGGCTCCCTTCTATTTTGGTGTGTCTGATATAGGTAAGTGTAGCAGCTTTTAATGAAATCATTAATGATAAAAAGAGAAATGATGGCTCAGCAGTCAAAATCGTAGTAACTAGGTAGTTACAATTATTAAAATAATGTTGTTTTCTATTTTCATTTTTCATACGTCAAACATCAAACAGAGCTATGATTATATTTGCAGCAATAATAACAGTGATATTGGCGGTATATGGAATCGGTTGCATACCTCAAGCCTATCTATTTAGCTTGGGCCCACGTGCGGCGCTGAATTCCATGATTTTCATAATGGTGAACATCGTTTTTGGTAAGATGCGATTTTAATTATTGCTACGTAGTTGTATTGTTTTAGTAGGTACCTGTGATAGGTAGGTACCTAGTATCTAGGTAGGCATGTAGATTCGCCTTATGCTAAGTTGTACACATACGGCCTAAGGTGGAGTATACATAACTAAACAGTAACTTACAGTTACAGTACCTCTTAACAGTGACCTTGTGTATAGTTTTTCTCGTCCATTTTTAGTTTTTACTACATTTAAACAAGTATAATCAAATTGCTGTTTCAGGTGAAACCACAGTATTAGCTAAATTGTTTTACGGTAATGCTCTTGATTATGCCCTGAATTTCCTAAGTTTCTCGCCGCAATTCAATATGGCGTACGCTTTAATTAAGATAAAGAAAATCTTTTTATATAATAGCGAATGCAATATATTCAAACGGCGAAATCTCTGCTCGTCAAAAACTCTCCACAAATGCTGTCGTAAGTAAACATTTTTTTTCTTTTTCTGACGGAAATAATACCTACTTACGTTACATTACTGAAATATCAAGTTATTATTGTTTTTCAGCAAAATGCGGCGTCTTGCAGCAATGTTTCTCGAGGCAGTATTATCTACAAAACGCGCCTGGAGTCCGCATGGAGATATTTGCTATGTTCTCTATAGCCATTGTTTTCACAACTATTCTGCTCATATGGGAATATAAATATATACAAAGGTTCTGCTCTTATGTTATATGCAAATGGATATATCTTGATAAAAAGGAAACTAGTGTGGAATCATTGGGTGTGTTACAAGAAAAGGAAGATGTCGTGAATAAAACTATAGAGATGAGATCTAAAACATGTTAGTTTCACTCATTATTATTGTAGTTAGATCATTTTGCAATTGTATCAAAAGCCAAAAGGTCTGAAGAATAATCTATGTCTACACTTTCACGTAGTCATATTTATGGAAAGAGTTAACATCTTTGATGCTAAATTCTCAAAACTAAGTTAGTTACTCTAGTTTAATTACGATGTTTGCTATCCGTATACTTATTATAGGTACCTTTATTTAATTAAATAATAATGTAACTGTCCTTTTTAGCAATCAAAAGGGACACGTTCGGAGAGTATCTTCTCGCGTCCAATGTATCTCAACTACACTATGGGAAGTACGTGATCAAACATATTAATTTGGGTATTGGCAGGGGTGAAGCATTGGCATTATCTGGTTTACTTCATCATGGAAGACTGAAGCTTTGCGAGTTACTAGCTGGTAAGAACATAATATTTATATTTTTTCCGATTTCGTTAAGTACGACAGCTACCTACTTACATCGGTCAGATTTTGTCAGATAATTTTTAACTATTAGGGGAGATGGGCCCAAAGGGGGCACCTTACGGGAAAATTAAAAAAAAATAAGTTTGAAAAGAAGTTAATCCATTTATTTTTTTGCCAAAAGTTCCATTAATAAATACTTTTGAATGCTAAGTGGTTAAATTTGTCAAAAGTTAAAGTATATAATAATTATTAACAGATTACTAAAAGCCTACGATTGCCCGCTTTGCCCGAAGGGGAGGCCTAAAGCGGGCTTTCGTTTAGGGCAAAACGGGCAGTAGTTGGGTAAAGCGGGCAGGCCTGGATTTAAACAGTAGATTTCAAAATATACAGCCACAAATAATATATACAATAATAAATGACACAAAAATATTTTATAAGTTATGTATTTCAAACAGTCATACAATTATTTTTAAATGAATATATGAAACAAAGGAACTTCTTAGGAGCTTTAAACTTTTAGAAACAATATTTCCAGATATATCTGAAATAATATTTAAAAAAATAACGCCCTGTTTACAGTCTATCATTATTTAGTCTCTAATAAGCGATACAATTATTTCATATATATATATTTTTTTATAAATCCTAAAATAATGTAATAGGTAGGTATACAAGTTCCAAAAATTCTTGTTTAGACAGCCCGTAAAATAAAAGAGTCCATGTGGAATACGTATTCCAAAAGCTCCATTTCTTGTTCCGTAGAAAAGACAGTAAGTAGTAAACCTACCAAGCTTTACATTACACGAACCCAATTTAAGATGTCTGCAATGTCGTTCTTGGAATCCCATATTTAGTTGTTACTTTTTTGACAGGTTTTCCTAACTCTTGCACTTCTCGTTTTGCTTGCTGCATAGTTGAGCGTTGCCATGAGGCTTGTGAAGTTTTACGCTTATATTTACGCCGTTTATAAGCGGTCATCTGAAAGGAAAAAGCAAATTAACAAAAGAATGTAGGTAACATTTTAGCGGAAAGGGCAAAGCGGGCGCGTGCCTGCTTTACCCTGCCCGCTTTGCCTTTTTCGACATTTGAAAGGTTCAGACGAAATTCTACCTCAAAATTTTTAGACACGTGGATTTTTATGGAACCAAAATATGGCCAGATAGCCACTTAATAACTAACAAATTTTGGTTAAAGGATTGTAAACACCAAAATAAAAAGAACACATATTACATACCTTGCAATATTTTTCAAAAATCGTCGAAAAACATTTATTTGTTGCAGCTTGTAAATGCGTACTCGCAAGCGAATCCAACGACTGCCGCGAGGTGGGAGAGGTGTGGGGATCGTTCTCACGAGTCGCGCGCGCGCCATTATTTAAAATTCCGATACTATATTGAGTGCCCTCTTTAGGCTCTGTGCCCACTTTAGGCCCCTTTCCCCTAAGTATTTAGTTTACGAGTTTTGCTTTCAGGCTTAAAATTGCCCAACGAAGGCAAACTATGGAGCATGTCAAAATGGAGTTTGGATAGAAATCCATATCAGGTAGGTAATAAACATTCAGGCCCAAAAGGCTATGCAATTTAATTAGTTAAGCTAGTTGGTTGGGTCACATACAAAATCATAATTAACTGTTATATTACAGTATAGTCGTCAAATAAGCCTAAGTTGTCGCCACAACCCTCTGCCCCATTGGATGACAGTGTACGATGCGCTGGCTCTCATAGCGGTGCTTCGTGGTGTGCCAAGACCGGACGTTAGGAAGGAGATTAGCAATTATATTGATGCGCTTGGTAATGATATTAATTATTTTCTAATTAAGTCAGTTTTCTGTTCTGTTCCAAACGACGAGGAAGACAATCGACGGAGGTTCTGAATACGTCGCAAATCTTTTTTGTCTTTACAGTTTTATAAAACTTTTGCTAAAAGTAATAAAATTCGAACCTCTGATAATAATAGTGTACAAATTAAATACATAATTCAGGTTCAGCTCCCAACTTCAAGATGAAACAATATTCAGCATGTTTACTTTTTACAAAATCTATATATTCCAGAATTGCACAATTTCACATACAAGCTCATTCAATACCTGGAGCCCAACGAACAAACGCGCATACATTTCGCCGCTGCAGTCATCGGAGCCCCTCCGGTTATAATCCTGGATGAATGCACGGCTTACCAGAAGTACTCCGTGCAGCGAGCTATGTACTCAATCATCCATAAGTTGAGAAAACGTGGACATGCTATACTTGTCTGTTCTAGCAGGTGAACATAATACAAAAGAACTGTTTTGCGTTTTGAGATTTATAAGAAAAAAAAACTAGTGTTCTCTAGAAACATCAGACAACACTTAGTTAGGTACTGCTTATTTGGAAAGAACCCATTATTATTTATAAGACTATGCGTCGATTGCGTAAATCGTTCAAAGTTACTTACTGTTTAATAAGTAAATTTTATGTCTTCTACTTTATAGCATCACTCCTCTGAACCTTTTCCTCACAGTTGAATTCTAAAGTTAGTAGGAATTCCGTACAGGCTGGGCAGGAAAAAATATTGTTTCTTATTTTCACCAGTGTTGAAAGCCACATGCCGATCACGAATCGCCTCGCCATATTCGTGAATGGCGGCATCTACGATATAGATTACGTGGACAATCTAATAGAGCGGTATAGCGACAAGGGGTATACCGTAGTGGTTCATCTCAAGAACGAAATCGATGTGGAGAGAATGTTCTCGAAATATTTCAAGATGTTTATAATCAATGATGTAACTGAGGTATATTAGAGCTTAAGTTTAACTTTTAAAATGCTTAATAGTGTCATAGTTATGACACTATCAGCCTATTTTTATTCCCACTGTAGAAACAGTGACCTATGGGAGTTATTTTCACCATAATTCATCACGTTATTCAAGTAGATGGTCATGATATTTGTCACTTAAAAATACCGTTCTATATTTTATTATCTATATATTTTTATTTTATTACTTTTATTTTCACAGGTACTCGCTAATGTTCAAGTTTTAGACGCCGATTTGACTTGGGCAACAATTTTCGAAAAGATGGAAAAGCTACAAGCTGAAAACCATAATGTGTATTCATATGTTGTGTCGTCTGTGCCCATAGACTACATATACAATAGCATATTAAGCAGTGAATCTGGCCAGATGGATGATGTGGAACCAAAGTCTATTTTTACAAAGTATTTGTGCCAATCAAAGCCGAAGAAAAGGCCAAATAAACAAGCCCTGGCGAAGTTAAGACCATTTGAAAAGAAGTATTCCATAACCAAGCTTAAAGAGTTGCCATGGTCTGTTATTTTCCATAGATAAAATATTTAATGGTAGCCACAGATTAAAAAAGATAATATAAGCTGTATGACGTGAAGCATGTTAGTTGTATTGTTAATATATATTGAATTTAATAATAGTTAGTATGAAGAAGTAAAACATATATGTTTTTAAATTTAATTTATTTTGTTAAAATAAGCGTGAGGTTAGGCAAGAATAATATTGTGTTAATAAAGCAATTTTGCATACAATAATACAGATATTTCATTAAAATAATACTAATACCCTTATTATTAATGCATGATAAGCTATTTTAAATAAATACCTACCCTTAAATATACAATTCTTCCTCCACTGACAGTATAACAAAAATCTGATGGTCAAATCAGATTTATGGCACAAGGAACAAAAAATATAAACTTAAAGCACACTAAAATACAAAAGATACAAAATCTAGCTTCAGACCAATGGTTTTTATAATACCCATAATAAAAATAATACTGCATAATTTTTATCCCAACTTGTTGTATCTTTTAGTGCTATCACCTAAGAAATAAGTTTGTATAATAGAAAATACATATATGGCAATGATTAAGAGTTAACACTAATGTGAGCAATGCACTAAAGCCAGTATTAGAATTTTACTAGATCGTAAACTATCAATGCTACATAGACCATAACCATCGAAATATATTATAATTTTATCAAATAGTATTACAAGTACTGAAAAATACAACTACATATATCTACATAAATATGACTAGAAGGAAGTAATATGACAAGAGATTAAAATTCCCATCATATGGGAATCCTCTCATTTGATTATTCAATAACTATAAGAAATTGTTTAATCCATCAGGCCCCGGAATCACAGACACAATAGAAAATCTATTGGGTCGCGGCCGGATCTGGCCGTTCGGGGCTCAATGGGTTAATAAGTTATTAGTTAGTAAATTAAAGAAAAGAATATATCCATTACTTTTTGAGAGAACTGACTAGTCTTGACTTCAAATAAGTCCAATGTTCCAATGCTAAATGACTCACACTGTTAAAGATGTTAAAATATAGAGATCCTACCAAATATGACCATTATAGGTAACACACTATTCAGCCTAATGTAATGTAGTATGAGACCTATGTAACTCAGCATTAGACCCCCTAGCGTGAGCCATCATATTCTCTATTCTATTGGTTGTCTCACGAACCATAGAGAAATCAGACAAGTCTGGCAGATCAAGAACAATATGAGCAGAGAGACGTTTGTACACAGAATTTGTAACTTTTTTATTTCTTCTAGTCTCCTCATATTTTAACTGTTGTTTTAAAAATATTGCCTGCTTCAGCATTTCTTGAATGTTCTGGAAGCTGGTTGCAGCAGCGTCCATGGATTTTACAGCACTGAAAAGATTGTAGAGTAAAATAAGCAATCATTTACCATACAATATTAAATAGAAAAAAATTATTGAACACATAAAAGAAACATCTACATATAAAATAAGTGGTCTTATTGCTTATCTCTGCAAGGCAAACTTTCAATAGAATTGTTTTATAAACTAGTAATAGATTACATGGTGTTCAAATCAAATCTGAGTAAAAGAAAGAAAACAATCAAGTGCATTTATACAATAAAAATACAGTTGATTTGAATCTGTTAGAAATTTGATACTGAGTTTTGCAAATTTCATATAGGAGTAGTACCAACATAATGGGTTGAAGTAGATATATGATATTATAAATCATATGTTATCCTGGCTTACTTCAAAGCATATTCCACATCATAACATCGACCCTGAAGTTCATGTTGGAGTTTGGTCACTTCTACTCTTCTTTCAACCATTGGAGGCAAAGCTTTCCTCACATGCTCCTGTAGTCGATATAAAGCTAGGGACGGTTCGTTTGCTACAATATGCATGTTTTCTGATATTCTTTCTGCCGCTGTAATAAAAAAAGAATCAGTTTTAAATTTATGATTTTTTGTTGGCTTTGGGATTGTTGCGGATTGGGTTTAATAATATAGATGTAATGAGAGTGTGTTTGTGATCAAAATCTGTATATTCTCTAACTACAATATCAACACCGTATTCATAATCGGAAACACAACTTCACAATTTTTGAAATTATATTACCCTGCAATTTTCATTACATTTAACAGTTTATTATTGACTTTAAAATAAGAAAATACATGCGAAAAAGATCACAAACCTTTTTTTGCTTTTGTTTCTAAATCAGCATCTCCTTGATAAACAAACGCCATTGTTCCAATAGAATAGTAACGTCTTTAAACCTCACGAAAATGATCCAATTTGAAAAAAAATAAATATTCATACACAATAAATGTAGCGATAAAATTTTTTCGATCAAGTAGAAAACTGTAGAAAACTCAGTAGAAAGTAGAAACTTGATACTTTGATCTTAGCCAAAAGGCCGAGAAGCGAGAAAACAAAATGTCAAATGAACACAACAAAATTTATCAGCTGATATTTGACAAGTGACAAGCCACAGATTATGATGAGTCAATGTTTAAAAATGTTAAAAACCAACGCGAACGGCCGTGGCATTTATTATAATTTTTACGGCCGTTGTGTACATATTTTGTGGCCGCACCTAATTTTTTTTCGTAACTTCGATTAGGCTAATGATGGGCATATTTTTTCAACTTATTCTAATCTGCTATATAATAATCCCGAATACGAATGAATCAGCTATTCAGCTCCATCAGCTATCAGCACTCTGTGACTCCAAAGTCCGATGACATTATTATCATTTTTCTAATTTTTGAACGACCGTTAATTATTTATTTCAATAGATTTGTTTCCTGTGGTTTGGTCTATTGACAAATCGTTGACTATTCATATAAAATATATATTTACATTTATATTATTTCTGTTCAATTCAAAGAATTGTACTTTGATTCAGGATATTGTACAAAAAATGTAAGTATCTAATATGTAGTTATATAGGGTATTAATATTTATTAGACAAATAGACAATGTTTTATGTTATATCCGCTGCACATTGTACATTATGCGAAATATATATTTTATATTGTTTGATGTTATTTTTTATCTTTGACTAATTTTATTTTATCAGCTTATCGTGCAATATGTGCACTTGACGTTAATAAGATCCGTTTATAATAATAATATAATAGCTCGTTAACCTGCTTATATTAAAAAGTCAAGGTGATTGAACAATCAGTATCGATAATTTATTTATCTATGTAATTAATTAATTGTAAAACTTATATTGTTCATTATCAAGGTGTTGGTACTAACATAATATATTTCTTTTAGTTGTATTTAAACCTTTTATAACTTTTAACTGCAAATTTAATCATGGTGAGTACTTTCATAAATACCCTCTGTATTTTATAAAATAAATAATAATATTAGTAGACTTTTGAGTGTGCTTATATTTATTTATATTACATATTGCTTAATTATTAATATTTATTAAGCAGATAATTTATCTAAAGTTATTTTCAGTCGTCAGAAAATACCAGTATATTAACTACCATCTTAAATCCCATGTTACCATTTCAAATGCTGCTCAGGTTGTATTCATTCTGTGTTCTTGTGGTGGACGCAGTATGGGTGTACTTGAACACAATTTATGCCATAATTGAGTCTGTATATGAATTCTTTATACCACCACCTATGAAGTCTTTGGAAAATGAAACTGCATTGGTAAGTAACAATTTAATGTTATTAAAATTATGGAAACTTAAACTTACATTAAGGAATAACCATATAAGTGTAAATCCAACAGCATTCTGGGAAAAAAATAATTACAACTTCTATCTAATTGAAAATAGAAAAAGGTGTAATTTAAAAAAAAGTATAATTAATTTATTTTTAATTAAGGTATTATTAATATAGTCTGCACAAAAATCTTGGTAGCTCGATTCACTGGTTGTTTGATGATTTTAAACTTCATCCTATGTAGTAACATCCTATTTACTATCATTCAAGGTTATTGGTGCTGGCAGAGGCGTTGGCCGTTCTATAGCTATACAATTAGCTGATCTAGGTGCTACAGTAATATGTGTGGACATTAATGAGGAAAATAATGAAAAAACAATAGATTATATAAAACAAAGTAGTAATGCAGTTTATGGATACACATGTGATATTACTAAGAAGGAAAATATTATAGAACTGGCTTCACATATTAAAGTCGATTTGGGTTTCGTTAGCATGCTGTTTTACTGTTGTGGTATACCAAGCCCAAGATCCTTGATCACACAGCCTCCCCAAAATATACATGATACACTGGATTTGACATTGACTTCGTATTTTTGGGTAAGAATTATTACTTATAAGCTGTATTTTATTCATTTATTTCATTAATTTTCTGGAATGTTCATTTTTAATACAGTCTATATTAGTGGATATTGAAACTGAAGGTATCTTTGACATTTTAATATGTTAAATGGTTTATTTCTTCTTGAATTAAAAACAACTAAACAGTGACATGATTTAATCAAAATTTATAGAAATTTAGTTTGCATTTTTTAATCATACCCATTTAAAAGGAGCCTATTTTGATATTTTTAAGAAACCAGCAATCTTTTTAAG
>CAJQZN010040448.1:0-14878 GCA_907164685.1 Colias eurytheme
TTTAATGGTTATGATGTCACTCTCTGCCGTTTGCTTGTAAAGCATTGAGGCATTTCTTGTTAAAATATTTTATGTAGCAATTTATTTCCTGACAAAAGATTTTGTAATCAAAATAAATGATGGCTATTATTATTTTTTTGTTTTATTTTAATATCTCTACCTCTGCATAAAACTATCAACTATCTCTGAAAATAACATTTGACTTCCTAATGAGCAGAAAATGCAGATTCATAAAATTTATTACTGTTTTATTAAAAAGATTAAACCACCACTATATTTATATATAATAATCTTAGGTCTGTCGTCAATAAAAATAAACATTCATAAAATTTGTTTATTAGACTAATGCTATTAACTAAATTTATAAATAAAATTGACATTATTCCTTATTTTCATTGTTCATATGTCGCCTCCAAACCTTAACTTTTCCACGTAACGCGCGAAGTCGCTTCATTTCCTCCACAAAGTCTTGATGCTCGTCTCTGAACAAACCATACTCTCGCAGCTTCAACATGAGTGCGTGTGTCTCTATGTGGCGCGGATAATAGTGAAGGATCTCTTCGTTTGTATGTAAAGGTCGAGCCGCAAACATTTTTACTACCTTTAAAGAGCTAGGGTTCGTTTGCGTCGCCACTTCTCCGAAAATACGATTGGATAACCTCTGCATTCTTCGCGCATAGTTACTAGTGCCTTTTATTAATTGGGCATATTTTACGTAGTTCGTTGCCATTTTAATATTCAAAGTTTATTTATTAATTAAATTTTGTTTACACGATTTCTTTGCTTTTTTCTTTTATGCCAATTTTATACGAATCAAAATTCTTTGGCGATATTTTGACACTTGAATTTCTAACTGACAGATGAGTTTACACCCAAAAATAGAATGAAAGAATCAACGTTACAAAATATATCAAGTGGTTAGTATTTATAACATAAATAATCTACCGAAATTGCCTAAATTGCTTTTACCCACCTGAAAAAGCTTCTTACACATCATTATTCAATTTTTTTTTACTACAGAAAATCTAAGGCAAAAATGTATAATATTTTTTATATATTAAAAAATATATAATTTTCGGATTAATTTAATAATGTCTAAATCTAAAGCATATCTAAAGTTTAAAATATGTGACTATCACAGAGCAACGACGTTGATGTAGAATAATTTAGGCATAATTTAGGAAAGTTTGATTACCGTCCTAAAATTTGAACTGTGATTTGTGAACAACACTGGACATCCCTGATTGGTGACGGTCCATAATAATAAATCAATATTGTTTTCATACATAACATATAATGCTGCATACACCTACACCTACGCTTTATCGGCAAATATAGACATCGTTTCAGTTTTTCTCTGGATTTACTGCATAGAGAACTTCTCGGTCAAAACAAATTTGTAAGTTTTTATCAGCCAACAATCACAATGAAAATCGACATCGGCTTGAATTTGAAAGCTCAGAAAGAGTTGGACGATGTGGAGATTATTGGAAAGAACGTGGAAAAGGAGCTTGAGGCGAATAAGCTTCCTGAAAAGCAAGATATTGATAAGATGGAAGTCAACGTGAAACCTGAAAAGGCGGTGGTTGAAATTTATGATCCTTCGAGCCCAGTACCAATACGAATAGTAAGTTCTATTTATTTCTAATTTTTGTTTATTGTTTTTTTGTTCATACGTTTGAAGAAAATATAGATGTACATGTAGATAACAATATTGTTCCATATAATTCCAGGACATGAACATAACTCTGACCTGGCAACAGAAACTGAAGCTCACTCTGCTGATAATATTTGTTATCGTCTACATCGGCTTCCTGGTCAGAGGCCTCATCTATGAGATCAAGAGAATAAGGGAGGTCCAGCACATGGTAATAATTGTTATTGTTACAGCTTTATCCTTTACTTGTATGTTAATAATAATTATACATGAACAAATATCGTAATTTAAGTATTATATTTTGTTCAATAGATTAATCGCATGAAGCCCATCATTGCTGCATTATATGAGATGGATAAAAACGTCGCCAAAAAGGTGGAGATAATTGTTAACTCATACAGCTTGTACGACCGGCCCATGCCACCAGAAGATCAGCTATATGACTAAGCATTCCATAATTTTAATATGTGTGTCTAAGAATAATCTAAATCGTCGAGAACTATAAACTTATTGATGTCTGTCTTGCAGCTTTTATATGTATTTCTTATTGTTATTTGAGAAAAGGCAACAACATGATAAGTGGGTGATTGAAATATGTACAGCATGATTATTAATAATTATAGTCAGTATTAATTTTTTTACATGTATATGTATACCTTGCTGGTCTTGGGGAGGCAGCTGGCTGCCACTTATTACTTATTTTCTAAATTAGCCATTAGGCTGGACTATTGCCCTGGTCCCAAATTATACAAAAGACAACAGGGTTACATTTTTAAAATCATAAAGGCAAACATAAGTCTATATTTATTGCCAATTATATGAGGTGCAGTACTTTACTATTGTACACTTTTGTTAATATTGATTTGTTATTCTTGAATGAGGGATGTATACAAATGTATTTTATGTAAAACTAGGTGTAGGAACTAGAATGTGAATTTATAAGACTCGAATGACTTGAGAATACTTTGTTTACTTTTTGCATAGTTTTATAGGACTTTCTATTTTGTCATTTTGTGATATTATTTTAAGTAAGTACAGCTTATTAACAAAGCAAAATGGTCTAAATGTGGTTATGTTTATGTTAGGCATCTTTATACGTAACTTATGCACAAGGATATTATTTCACTGCTACAATATTACATTTACATATTATTTCTAAATTAGATATATTTATATTGATCTCATTTTTATTGAGGGTTGTGTTTGCTTTTTGGATTATGTTAAGAACTGTCCGCAATGTACCTAAGTACTTGATGTATGTAATCTCAGAAATAAATAAATGGAAACTCACACTTGTTTTAATTATTTACTTACGTAACTTTATTTAATTTCATGATAAAAAGTGTTAACAATATAATGTTGAATACTTATTCTAATTAAAGTTTGAGATATATCGACTTATAACAATTAACAATCTTTTATACATATAAGTAGGGTACTGGGTACGTAATTTTTCCAAATCTATAACAAATTCGCATAAAATAAAAAATACAGTTTGTTTTAAGCATAGCATTTTTAACAATGGGAGCAAGATTTTAATGAATTACTTGGGTTATGGATAATATGAAACTCCATATGTTGATAATGTAATAAATAAAATATTTTACAACCATTTCGTATCTCCTATTTTCAAAGTTAATTATTTTAAATCTTATTATCACAATAATTATTTGTGGGTACATTTTATCCATATATTAAAGTGTTTTTTTTTTTTTCTATAAATACCTAAATAATTCGACAAGTCTTTTAACTGATATTTAGATCTTTTGTTATTTTCATAAGGAATTGAATAAGAGATAAAATGTTCACTATTCTTATGAGTATTAACTAATAACTTATTACTACAATTCTGATTCAACATGACTTAATATTATGTATATCAATGCATCATCCATAATTCTAATTATTTTAATAGATTCTCTATATATACCTATTATAGGTACCTATTCTTATGGTAAATACTAAATATATAAGGCACCGATAAATTCGGTCACCAATTAAATTATAATCAAAGCAAGATAGAGTTTAGAACGTGAGGTATAAAAACATATCAGTCATTTCGAAAATGAATTGGTGTCAGCAAAAGCTAAGAAATAAGAATACTATACACATAACACACTATAATGTAGTAGGTATATTATTAAGTATCAAATAATGAGAAAGTCAATACCGTTATTTCAAAATAATAACTACATTCTTCTAATATGTATATTTGAATCAACGATTTACTAAATTACATATCTTAAATCTTGTTCACCTATCACCATAGTGCAAGTTTGTAAAAATAACTCTACATTTGTGCATCAAGCAAAATTCCTATAAAAATGATAAATTTATTTGAGAAAAAGTCCTAAATAGTCTCAGAGAGTGCGTAACGTTTATTATTACGCACACTCTAAAACGAACATCATGATTGTAGCTCCACAATGATCAGTGCTTGTGATAGTGCATGAGTCCGTTGTCGAGCGAGCGGCAAACAGCGCTGTCCGCGGCCCGCTCGAGCACGGCGTCGGGCGAGCACAGCCACGGGTCGCGCGAGTCGCGCTGCCAGCTGTGCAGGCGCTCGCGCAGTGTGCGCTCCAGATCCGCTACTGACGGCTTACCTGCAGTGAGGTTAAAGCGATTCATTAAATTACGGTGATGTCTTCACTGCAGGCAAACTAGCTGGTAGGTCACCTGATGGTATGAAGATAAACTTACTTATTTAGTTTAATTGTGTATTGTTAAAATACAGAAATCAGTTCGTAGATAAAAAATGTATGCGTGTACACACGTAAGAAGTGAAACTTCTTTATGACCTTAAAAATATCACGAGTATATAGCGTAACGCAAAAACGTCACGCGTACGGCGTAACGCAAAAATGTTACACTAAATTTTTGTCCAACCCGATAAAGAAGTTTCACTTCAAAAATAGTACCACTGATTCTATTATGAGTCACAAGTAGGATTAATAATTTTGGAAATATTGATTAAGTAGCTATAAATATATTTATATGCTGATTGCGAACAAAGGGCGATCTTTTAGAGCCATGTGTTACCGTGCAGGTTATGCAGCTCCTCGGGGTCGGCGTGCAGGTCGTAGAGCTCCCACTGCGGCCGGTAGTAGTGCTGCTTCAGCGTCTTGTACCACGCCAGCGGCTGCTTGCTGCGCGTGCGGTTCAGGATGTCCTGCGCCAAACGGAATTATAAATTATAATATTATTCATTCAAATATTCTAATAAAGATATTGTAATAAGTTATATGTTTTCATTTATCGTGCAGCTATCTCAGTTAACAAGTTAAAATTTAAGTATATGTATTACCAAAAAAAATGAAGTTTCTGCGAAAAATATAATTTTAGTTTGAATCAAACGAACTTGCCAAATACGTAAATTTTTAGTAATTATACGTTATTCAATTTTTATAAATACCTATTTTCTTTATATTATGTGTGTGTGTGTGTACCTGGAAGGTAGGTGAGACGTAGAGGTCCTGGTCGATGGGGAAGGGCATGGCAAAGTTAAGGTTGTGCAGCAGCTTGTGCGTGCGCGTGCGCACCGCGCGCATCGGGAAGTACATCGTCACCTCGTGGTGCGTCTGCGACAGGAATACCGCCTCGCTTGGGGACGCCGGTGGCTCTACACGATGTTTTTTTTTATTTAAATAAAAAAAAATATTTTGCCACATTATTTTTATTTAAAACTAAATTATGTATATGTTTTATGTGGTCAAACATACAATTTTTACTGAAAAAAAAATTAATATGATGTGAATGAAAATTTACTGCATACCCATACTGCATAGTGCATACTTATATTAACTAAGTTTTGAAAGGGAATATATGAAAATACCTTTTTCCAATATAGGCAACAAGCTCTTGGGTTTATCATCATGCCAGATATCGTTACTGCTATCCTCCTCCCAGGGGACGCCGAACCAGTCCAACACCGTGGGGAAGATGTCCAGCAAGCTGACCATGGTGTACGAGACCTGATTCCTCCTTGCACCAACTTCAGGCGAGGAAATGAGCAGCGGCTCTCGGACACCAGGGTCGTAGAAGTTGGTGCGACCTGACGGGAACGGAATGCCGTTGTCTGACGTGTATATGACTAGAGTGTCGTCCGCGTGACCCGCTGCTTCTAGTTCTTTGAGGATCAGCGCTACTCCTGTTGTAATTATAGAAAAAATATATTTATAAAATATCAAACAACAAGATAAATTTTTATTTCCTTGTATCAGTAATAATTAACAGCTTACCCTGATCGAGTCTTGACATTGTGGTATACTGCGCTGCAATATCACGCCGAGCGGCTTCCGTGTCCTGTAACAATTCTTCTTTAAACAATATGATATAAAACTTGAGCATTTATTTCGGACCAGTGAGCAAAATTTACAGGAAAGAAAAAAAAACATGGTTTCTATTTTCTGGAAACAAGAAAATAATTCGAAGATTCGGTACAAGAGCGTGTATCACCTGCACGTGGTAGGGCAGCTGCACCTCGTCCCACTGGTAGTACCACGGCGTCCAGTCGGCGATGCGGCCGGCGCCGGGCTCGCCCGACCCGAAGCGCTCGCAGAACGCGCCCAGCTGCGGCTCGCTGTGCCCGCACCGGTGCGGGTCGTGGAAGCCCACGTATAGGAAGAACGGCCTAACAGACATTCATTGATTAGTAAACAATGTTTGCAGTTTGCCACACAAGTCAAATTACTTTAATTTAATACACTAAGTACGCACATAATGGTGACACAGATATTATTTAATTAGGAGAGTACGGTAGAGCAATGCAGCAGGACTCCGCCCGCTATACCAACAAAAATACGAGAATTAAAAAACTAGACAGCAAAAATAGACCATCCATCACACAAATGAAACGAAATAACTTATTTAAGAAAATCAAAAGAAAAAGAAAGGAAAGCAATTTGGCATTTCCAGCAACAACAGGTACTCACGTGTTCTTGTCATTGGCTTGCTTGAGGAACTCGCGCGCCAGCAGCTTCATGTGGGTTATGTTGCGGCCGACCTGGTTGATGTGGTTGTTCTCCTCCGTCTGCTCGTAGTCAAACCGGTACACGCTGCCCGGCCCCACGTGCTTCTTGCCGATGATGCCTGCAGTTTATACAAATACTTCATCCTTATACCTACTTTATTTCTTCTTCTTAAACTGTATAATCACGTAGTTTTTTTTTATTAAGTGCAACTTTGTCCTTAACATACCGCTGTAAATTCCATGATCCCTGAGCAAATTCGGTAAGCTGGTGACGTTGTCGAAAGAGCTGAAGTGGTGGATGCCGTGGTGCAGCCCGTACATGCCATTTCGGTGGCTCGGCTGCCCAGTCAATAGAGCCGCGCGACTAGGAATTCGAATAAAATTTAATAAATATATAAAGAAAACCTTGTTATCACATTTTTTATAATTTTTATGAAACAATGCGACATACCTGGGCGAGCAGCTGCTGACAGAAGTGAAAGCATTGTTGAAGATGACGCTGCGCTGCGCTAGAGCATCGATGTTTGGTGTCTGACAAATTTTGTTACCGTACACTCCTAATTCGAACCCACCATCGTCCGCTGGAGAAGAAATTCAAAAAGCATTTAGAGCCTATACATTAATTATTTTTAGGTATTAGAAAAAAAAATTAAACACACAATCGTGTTCTTTATTCTCTATATTTTTTATAATATAATATTTTTCAAATGGTCAGAATACCTATAACATAGAAAAAAAAGGATCATCAAAATCCGTTCAATCCAAAGAGTAAGTATAGTAATATAGGTTCAATCTGTCTCACTGGTTCGATTTGAAAAATTCTTTCGGTGTTAGATAGCCCATTTATCGAGGAAGGCTAGGTATAATAATATTATAATCACGATAGGACTAATGTGGGACCAATAGGAGCAGGGCAATGCGGGTGAAACCGCGGAGCACAGCTAGTTAAAAAATATAATTCAGATTCAAATGTTGTAACTGCATTCTTTCAAAAAAATATAGGTACCTAATTATAATTTAAATTAAAAAAAATTGAAGTGATAAGTATAGAAATAAAAATGCCGAACTTACATTTTGGTCTCTAGATTTGGTTACACCGAGTTGTTGTACCTATCATTAAACAGACAATAATAGTACCGGTAACTATCACGGGTTTGATTTCCTCTCAAAATCAGGGCAAAGACTGGCATTTGCAATTTGAATTTTGAACGTGATTTGAACAGCGAGCTGCGAGATGCTTAGCTACAAGAAGACAAGTAGTTTTCAGTTTTCACAGAGCAAGTGATATAGTAGTTTTCATTTTTAGTTATTTATTTGTGTTCGCTATGATTTTATGCTTTCTCTTTTATTTATGTTAGACATATGTCTATTTTAGAATATCTAAAAAATATAAAAATATGTAGGTCTACTTAATGGAGGCACATCTCTTATCATTAATTGATAAGGAAAGTCATTGCGACTATCAGTAATGTCAGCAAAATATATTATTGCTTTGTTGATAAAACATAACCTCCCAACTGTCAAATTGCATTGTCTAACACAGTTTGCGATGAATTCATGAAGGAAATATACATATTTTAAATACAATACTTACCCAATAGTATAAGAACATTTTTACTTTTATTGGAAAGTACAGTTCTTGTGACAAATACATATAATAAAAGCACATAAACGACACTCGGTACATTCGCCATTCCTAGTACTAAGTATCGATGTTTTTTACGTGCCTGACTTTCTGTCAGTTCGCTGACTACGTGTACGTGTCAACGAAGTGTTAGCACTCGAGGAACGCACAGTCGCACACACGAGCTGCTATACACACTGACTAGTCACAGCTGACTAGTGACTACAGAGCTCACAGCGGGTGCCGGCTTCCTGGTTATTGACCGCAAAGCGCAGTGGGAGCAACATTATTTCTCTGACGCAATCGGTTTAGCTCCAAAATTCAAAAGTAAGCATTAAGAATATAATTATTTTTCTCTTGACAAACGGAAAATGGCAAATCGGAAAAATACTTTATTATTATTTGATGTCGATGGAACGTTAACGAAACCCAGACAAGTAATAACAGAAGACCTAAAACAATTTCTTCTCAAAGAAGTTAAGCCGAGAGTGTCCTTAGGAGTCGTGAGCGGCTCCGATTATGAGAAAATTGTGGAACAAATGGGCGGCAAGGATGTCACAGACCAGCTGGACTATGTATTTTGTGAAAATGGAGTCATGCAGTACATGCAAGGAGTGCTGAAGAGTGAGCAAAGCATCCTCAACTACATAGGAGAAAAAACATTACAGAAAGTTATTAACTTTGCGCTCGGTTACATGTCCAAATTAGAGTTACCAGCCAAGCGAGGCAATTTTGTAGAGTTTCGCAGCAGTATGATCAACATCTGCCCAGTGGGCCGCTCCTGTACTCTCGCTGAAAGAAATGAGTTCTCTAAATTTGATACTGAACATCAAATAAGAGCAAAATTTGTTGAAGCTTTACAAAATGAGTTTAAAGACACAAAGTTAAAGTTTGCTCTGGGCGGACAAATATCTGTGGATGTGTTCCCACACGGCTGGGACAAGACATATGCTCTGGATCATGTTGCAGATGCAAAATTTGAACAGATACATTTCTTTGGTGATAAAACTATGGTAGGAGGAAATGACTATGAAATTTATAATGATGAGAGAACTATCGGACATAAGGTGACTTCGGCTGAGGATACCAAAGAACAAGTAAAAAAGCTCCTCAGTATAGAATAATAATTTATTAAAATAAATTGTAAATAACATGTTTTTATAAAAATATAATTATCATTGTTGAAATGTTTATCAGTTTTATTTCGAGTCAGATTACAGATATATTATCACTTGAACTATAAGAAGACTCAATATGATGCAATCATTTATCATATTTCATGAATAACAAATTATCTTATTACACAAAAACAAAATGTCAAAAACATTATCAGTAGTAAACTTGTACAAATATAAAATATCCATAAAATTCTTGAATGATATTATAAAAAATGTTTATAAGACTAATGTCCTTTGTATTGTGGCTTTCTTTTCTCAATAAAAGACAGCATCCCCTCTTGCCGATCCTTAGTTGGAATGTTTATTTCGTAGCACTTCTGTTCCACCTCATACCCATCTTTGATGGTGAGCTGGATGCCCTCGTTGATGGCTTGTTTGGCACATCTCAGAGCGATGGGGGCATTAGAAGTAATTTCGCGAGCTAAGCTTAAAGCTTTATCATAAGCTGCAGTATTTGTGCTGTTCTGTGGTACCGAGTGGTTGACTACACCTGGAATATTTTAAGACAATGCAGTTATTATACATATATCGTTTTAATTTGTACATATTTTAATGTGTAAATATTATTTCAAATCCATAACTAACCTAGTTGTTGAGCTTCTTTTCCACTTATAATTCTAGATGTGAATATTAGTTCTTTTGCAATATTAGTGTTAACGACTCTTGGCAGTCTTTGAGTGCCCCCAGCACCAGGTATGAGCCCTCTCCCCGTTTCAACGAGACCAATCTTTGCAGTATCTGCTGCAACTCTGATGTCACACGCTAGGGCTAGTTCCAACCCTCCTCCAACAGCTACTCCTTCTATTGCAGCGATTGTCGGCATCGGAAGATCCTCAACATCTATGAAGACCTGCCTCAGTCCCCTTACAAAAGATGCAACTTCATTATCACTCATTTGAAACCGCTCTTTCAAATTAGCACCTGCAAAGATATTTATAATTTTAAACAAAATCCTTTAGATTTCTTGATTACCTACACCTAGAGATTATTACTAACCAGCGCAAAATACACCTGGAACTAGGCTATGCAGTATCACAACTGAGATTTTTGTATCTTCTCTGAGAATCGAATTCACTTCTCTCATAGCAGAGAGGAGTTCAAACCCGAGCGCATTCTTTTGCTTAGGGCTGTTCAAACCGTATATGGCGATACCCTTGTCTTCGCCAGTCAGACGTTGGAATACAACTGGCCCTACATTTTCTGCATTCTGGAATTGGGTAGACAACCTTCTCAAACTTTGAGAGTAAGTTAAAACTCGCGAGCTAAATTTTAACATTTTCTCTAAAGCACTTTAATTAAAATCTCATCAAAAAACATGCAAAAAACTTGAATAGAAATCTTCAAATTATTTCATATATAACTGTTCAAATTATCTTATCGCGGATGTTGCGTTATCATAATATCATGTGTACATATTTTTGTATCTAAACTAAATAAAAATAAAATTGAGGCACTTGTGAATTACTAAGTTCTATTAAACATGTTCATAAATAAATAATTCGATAACAAATGACGCACTAGTTCAAATAAAACGCATTGTCACGCTACGAGTGTTAAAAGTTAAAACTCCTATTAATTTAAAACTCCCTAGCTACTGCCTAGTTTCAAACACAGTTCACACACAGTTTCAAAAACACTGATTATTATTTTGTGATTGAAGTTTGAACCACGTTTGAACTACATGTTCCGGTGTTATATTATATCCATACATATCCATATATCAGGCGGTGAGGCGGGATACATATTACATTTAACTATAAAGACGAATGATATTGTACTTTATTCACCGGCATTAAAACAGAAAATTGTATAAAATTTCTCAACTCAAATCAAAGTCAATTCAGACATGACATTATTTAAAAATTACTTTCTTCGTGGCAAGAAGATTAAAAAATATACACCACATTTTGAAAAACTTTTTTAAGGCTATTATGTGGTGATAATGGGCTATAACAAGTAAAAATAATAATAAGTAAGTAGGTAGGTAGTTATTTTTTCATTCATACTCAGCAGTCAGCTGTTGTAAATGCAATATGTCAGTTCACGCCTCACTGCCTCACGGTTGTCAATTGTCACTGTAATTGACATTGTTCTTTAGAGGTTATGTTGTCAATAGAATCGCTTGATTGTTTACATCTGTTTATTTTAGCTTTTTATTAAATATGGGAGAGATACGTTCATATTCCCTGGACTCCGATACAAAAATGAATTTGAAAATATCTCTCTTTAAAAACGTTCAGAATGTCGACATAATCAGAAATAATATTGTAAAAGGTGTGTGGAATTGTGCAGCCATCAAACCAAGTCTTGTAGTAGATCCTCTACAAATTGCCGTGGCAGCAAACCGTGCTGTGGTCGCCGAAAAGGCAGGAAGTATGGTTACGAGAACAGTGTATGGCGAAATTTTGTATAATTTATCACTTTCAAAAAACATATCACAGAGCCTTAGTAAGTTCGGCGTGGAAAAAGACAATGTTTTATTAATGTGCTTCCTCGTAAACGAAAAAGATGAAAGTGAAAATATTATAAGCCAAATACAAGGAGAGCTATGTCCCATTAGCGATTTACATAAGTTTACCAATATGATAGATGTAAAAAATGTATACAAATTAAACACAATAAAATCTGATTTTGATTTATTAGATATAATTGTGAGCCGTATGGTAACAAAGAATTTTGTAACCTACTAGTTAGCTGATATTGTGAAGGACTAAGTTTTTTCATCCAATATGTTTTTATAGTTACAAACTTACAAAACATGTTAATGTTATGTTCATTTTTTATATTGTGATTTATATGTACATGGAAAGCAATATTTTGTTTTGTGTTTTTATAAGAAAATACCTGCAGTCATGTTTAAATGTCTAAAATATTGTAATAAAAAATGTTGCTCTTTTTATGAGGTAAGTATAAAAAATAAAAGCTATACAATTTGTGTACTGTTTTATTTAACAACAACAAGTAATTATGTAAAATGTACAATTAAGTTACTATATATCATATGTAAAAGCAATCAAATTATAGACAAAAGTCATTGGACACATTGCCCGAGTCACCGCTTGGCTCCCACTGGCCGGTGAGGACCAGCTCCACACATGTATGCAGACACAACTTACAATTTGTTCATCTCTGGGTGACCATATACACGCGATTGTCTATCACATGTTACATTTATATTTGTGTCACAAGAAACCTGCTAGACTAACTGTGGCAGGTTTGAGGTTCTGTTCCGTATAAAATCGTTAGCAGGCAATCGCTTCCCGCTTTATTTACTTCAATGCCGATATACATACTTACAAATAAAAGCAAGATAACCGCTTATACACAGCCACCCCGCTGTATTACCATATACTTATATTCAAACAATGAAACCCATGATACAATAACATTAATTAATCTACAATTAAAGAACACATTGTCAGCTGGTAAATAAAAACTAAATTAAACATAAAAATGGCATCTACTAACTATTGAGTGTTAGGAACTTTCTGATTTCTACATCACAATCTATACGAAAACAACTTGAAACTGTGTTGAAACAAACTTACAAGTAACTAATAATAAATAACTTAACCGTTATAACATTTCATGCACGTTAAGAATATTGCTCTCTGCGGTAATTGGATATTACTACTTACATAAATCTTGTCAAAAGTTTAAGTAGGTATAAACTAATTTGCTTAACTTATTTATCAATTAATTAAATCATAATTTCGGTCTTATTTGGAATCATCATTTCATAATGTTAAGTTTTCCTAATTAATTAATTAGAACGTTTTATAACAAGGTTTTTATACATCGAAATAAACTTATATTACTAATCCAACTACCGGAGGGCAAACAATCGAGCGTAGCTGGGAGTAAATCTAAATCGTATAATATATCGTGTAGCACCTCTTGAACACCTGATTGAGACGTGCCACGTAGCGCTCACGTTCGCTATGTTACGTACATATGTCACTACTCGTTTATCTACTCCCTTTCAAATATGTTCACCGCTTATTACGAATTTGTATGTCTTACTGATTATTAATAAATGCTGCAATGTTTCAAAGATAGTACATAAACGACTGTACCGATATTAATATTGCGAGACCGGTACGCCGACGCCGCGGTATGTACACAGTATAGTTACAATAACTTAAAGCGTAATATAAAATATTTCGTTCGATTTATACATTCTATTTTAATATAAATGAGAAGCGGTTTCAAATTTATACCCCACGATAATATATGTACTTTAATATTTGTACAGATGTGTATATTTCAATATATTTAAATTATTGTTAAATATGAAAATCAAATAAAATTTTAAGAATAAGTGGAAGTTTTATTTATTTTATCATGTAAATTTGAAACATCTTCCTCGGTGATACGACATGATAATTAATTAGTTCTACAAGCATGAATTACAGATTAATAATAACAAATTCCGTCTTAAACATATTGCAGGATATATATTAATATGTTGTTACTAGAATGTCCTTTAATAATGCTAAATAATGTTGCAATATATTATTAATAATTATAAGTCCCACATAGTACTTAATTATTTTGTGTTAAACAATATAAGAAATACCGGGTCATGTCTGCTATTTTAAATGTAAATAAAGGAAATTTAAATGGCACAACTATTCGGTGGGAAGTTTGTAAACGACTGCAGAAAACATTGAACAAGTAATAAACGCACAGACCTCAGTACCTCAACACAGGGCTATCACAATTCGCTTTTGTATCAACAGTTAGGGCTGCCAACAAACCTCATATATTTCGCGATGTCGAAATATCTTTTCTTTCATGTCTTAACATTTTCGTTCAACCACTGTATGTATAGATACACAGATAAAATAACGAACTAACAAACAGACAACATTGTAAAACATTTATATAGTGAACAGAAACAAACTTTACTTAAACGTTAAAAGCTTTCACAACCATAATATGAAAACGTTTAAATTATAGCAAATAGCAGACATGAATTAGTAAATAGGGAGTTATGAACAAAATCGCTTATGCCTTTAGCCACAAATTAAGGGTAAGGGTTGTACAAAAGCGCGAAAGCGCTGAAGCGATACTATGGTGAGCGACTAGTGTATTTTATATTATATACGTATTTATAGTTGATGTAATGATCTCGCTCCACTATCGAACTGGTGGTGTGTTTAGCACAAGCTGAAAAAAATAACTTTTTTTAAAATATGTTCTTTAATAAAACAAATCTTTTAGTCCTGTGCCTATTACTCTACAATACAGTTACATTAATTACTATTCAAAATATGTACGTCCAAGATGTAGCAAATCGTATTTTAATAATGCAAAATTACTAAAAATTATTTGTTATACTTGCTTGTATCAAACTATACAACGCGGTAATCCCGCTCTATTATACAACATTGGCTGCTCACTCTGCTTGCGCATTTCGTCCTCGCTGCGGGCGCGCGGCGGAGCGA
>CAJQZN010040449.1:0-44917 GCA_907164685.1 Colias eurytheme
GCCGGCCTGCCGCAGCCGCGGGCCGCGCGCACCTTTAGTTTGGACGATCTGTTAAAGCCGCCGCCCACACGTAAGGAGCGGAGCGGCCGCGCTCTCCGCACGACCACGGCGTAGCAACAGCCAACCTAGGCGCTGTCGAGGATACGCGTGATGTTCCTTTGAGAATGATCTACTTACTAAGCTAGCTGAGTGGCTTGTATAAGCCAATCGTATGCTTTGTAAAAAAATAATACATAGTAACATGTACTCAAGATAAATAAGTACACATGTTTTATACACAGCGTTAAGCGGTTTTAGATTTTATTGCACTATTTGTTTCATCCTCAATAAAAAAAATTCTACATGCCCTGGTTGGTGTTGTTACGCCAATGATCATCGAAAGACATACATTTTACCATCTCATTTTTCGATGTCGTCTTTAGTCTGTACTTCTGAGGTCACAGCAAATAAGGCTAAGATTGTAATTTATTGTTGTATTTCACTAAACGTTTGTAAATATACTCTAAAAATATATTACCTACTTCAATTGTTTACTATGACGTACAATTATACGTCAGGATACTTGCTTCCTCACCCAACACTGTATTTACAATAATACAGCTTCATCACAAGCCACAACACACGACTCTTCATCAAACTTAGTAACAATCACACACGCACATTACAATGCGGAGCGCGCGGTGTGTACATAGCTTATTGGATGTACCTTTGCAACCCGAATGACACGTTTTCTGGAATGCTAAATTACTTCAGCGAGATTGATGTTTGCACTTTACTACACGCATCTTCTGTATAGACGCTCCTTCCTACGTTAGCACCTTTTTAGATCGTCCAAATCTTCTTCAGATATTTCATTGTCAATTTCTTATGGCTTCTCTTCTGCTGCTATTACTACTTTCTATTAATTTTACTATGAGCTTTTCAAAAAATACTATATGACAATGTAAAATCTGATTTCATTTAGACTGTAGCTTTCATGCATGTGGACACTGTTCTCTGCCAACGCTATTTTTTGTATTAATATTATTTAATTTTTGTAACTCTTAAATATTGTTAACGCTAATGACATATAGCAATGTCCTACAAATGTTAGATGGAAATCATCTTAGCGATTATCCTTTTATGTTGCAGTTATATTGTATCGTAAAAAAATTAACTTTGATAAATTTATTAAAAAACTTTGAAAGTCTAAAACCAAAATGATTGGCTTTCATTAGATGCACCTTTAATATTCATACAATGAATATAGTGTGCATGATTTAATCTTATATTTCAATTGTCGTGTTGTTGTTGTTCTGTTTACGCTTTCGTAGAACTTAATGAGCCAATTTTCCGACTTTTCATATTCTCTTTATGTACAGGTTCACCTTCACCGCGTAAAAAACGAAATAATTCAACACCGACCAAGAAAAATGCAGCGGAGAAGAAACAAATCTTACAACAACTTATAAGTCCAGCGGCTGCAAATGATCATTCGAAAAAAATCACCATGGGGGAGCTCATACAAATGTCTGAAAAGAAAACTTTGAGTACAGTCGAAAGCGCCCCCGCTTTTGTAGAATATGGAGTAGAAAATAAAGACACTTCGTTCGCTAGTGAAGGATCCTCGCCGTCAACCTCACCCTCCATGCGACAAATATCGGATCCTAAATTAGAGAAAAAAGTTACTTTCGCTAGATTGCTTAACAAAGTTTCCGCAGAGATGAGTTCCAGTTCGGACGTAGACATGGTGAACACTATAACAATACCGATGGCCGTCATATCCGACCGAACGATCAAAGCGAAAGCGTCGAGCACACCGCCCTCACCCGGAGTCGAAGTAAGATCGCCTCATAGCACATCGAGCAATCAAGGAAGTGACTCGATGTCGAGCTTAGATTTAACATTAGCGCATTCATCATTAAAGAAATATTCTAGGTAATAGAGGAACCGACGCATTCATTCTATAAACATTGTCACCTTTCATTCCGCTTCTTTGTTTTACAAATCGCAATTTTTACAGGACGCCTAAAATTTCCAGCGCGGATTCAATTTTAGCGATGTTCCGCAACTTCTCGTCATCAGCGGCTCTTGCTTCGAGGGCTTCCTCAGGCGCTATCTCTGTGTCAAGTTCCCCGAGCGCCTCTTCGCCGCAGGACGATACGATCGACGCCGACGACGTGTCGATAGCGTCGTCGCATATACCGTCGTTAGCTCCCGACTCGCCGATCGCTAGACCGCATAATACTATTGAAATTCAGGTAGCTTATAATTGAAATTTAGCAATAAGTAAAAGGTTATGGAAAATTACAACACTCTTATTAACATACCAAATGAAATACTAGATTCAATTTGATGTTTCTGAAAGAAAACTTTTTTTTAATATCTTTATATGATTTTTTAGGTTGTGGACCCGCTAAGTGCCCACAAACCATCATCATCAAGCAACTTACTCCACCCTCCGTCCATCCTCCTCGAAGTGCCAAGTTCGATCAACAAATGCCTATCCCCTATCCGCGAGCTGCCGACCCCACTGCCCACACCGTTGCCCACACCGCTGCCCACACCCCTGCCTTCACCAAGAATGCCCAGAGCCAAGATGGAGTCGGATAGTAAGAGCGAATCTACCACGTGTATCTCACCCAGTGAAGATGAATTGGATGAAATCAAAACTGAGAAATGTAAAAGGCCTTATCCGGATTTACGTCTTAAGGTATATTATTTTCAGTATTTCACTATTTTATAAAATATAACATTAATTGTTTTAAATAATAATATATAATATAAGCTACTTATTTCATTTTATATACTTCATTTCACTAAATATTACAGATGAAGTTAATGACACTTTTTATTTATTTATTGCAGTTACGCCAACCAGCCATCTGCGCGGACATGCCAACTCCATCCACACAGATAACCGACTCCCCCAGCCCCAGCTTCACGCACAGCCAGGACTCTGAGCGCGAGTCATCTCCCCCCTCCCCCGCGCCCCCCTCCCTCCGCGTGCCCCTCCTTACCGTGGAGCGCCCCTCCCCGGGCTCCCCTCCCCCGCGCCGCACTCCCCCGCACTTGGAGTTCCAACCCCCGCCACTAATAACAGTCACTTATAACGCTAGTGAAGAATCTGACGAGCCCCTCTCCCCGCGACCGCCCCCACCCTCCGGCAACATGTGCTATTTGAGCCCCTTCTCCATGTCAGCAAGGGGAGAAAGAGCTCCCTCTGAATCTAACCTCTCGTCCTCTGGGTACAGTTCCATGGCCAGTCCGGGACCGTCCCGGTGTGGGTCCAGTAATCCCTTGTGCCCATCGGAAATGGAAGATCCCGGTTCTGGCGGCGGGCCATCCTGCTTTCAATCTAGAAGACGACCGCTAATGAAAACTAATTCTAGTCCAGCAACGTCTAACGAAGGCAACGATGAACGGCGCAGAGGAAGATCAGATTCAGAAACGCTATCAGACGATCCATTATTAGAATCGAATGACGAAGGAATCGGTACCGATGAAAGAGTAGACGACGTGCCTTCGAGTGCTAAAGAAATGGAATCGCTAGCTGTATTGAAAGAAACATTAGAACTACCGGTGTTGTGTTCGCCCAGTGGAGTGACAAAGTGTACGATAGTGAAGTGCATTAGTGTAGAGCGTGGTTTGGACGAGCGAGCGTGTTTGCGTCCGCCCACGTTGTTGTCCGACTGTAGTCGCCCCTTGAGTCCCGTTAGTTCTAGAAGTGAGAGTCCGTTAAGTGATAAGACGGGTTTAGGTAGATTCTCGCCTCAGTTTTATGGTAGACAATTGCCTTTTACGGACTCGGATGGGCTATACGACTTTCCGAGTACGGAAAGTGTAAAGGGAAATAATTGTAAGAGCAGTAGCAGTTCACACAGGAAGTCTGGCAGGAGAAGAGATCGGAAAACGTCGAGAACGGTATCGCAGGAAGTAACGGGGACGACGAAATCAACTTTACCGCACATGCCGCATTCTATGCATAACTTGTTGGAGGTAAACTTGCAGTATAATTATTTTTATCAAGAAATTCAAAAAGCTTTTAGTTATAAGGATAGGTAATTTTGAGTAAAAACATAAAATATCACTGAACTCAAACTCAAACATTCATTTATTCAATTAGACTACTATTTAGTAGCACTTTCGAATCGTCATTACATAAGTATTTTTAACATTTACCACCGATTCGGAAAGCAGTATCTATGGAAAAGAATCGGCAAGAAACTAAAATTAATGAAGAAATTAAAATTAATGTAGAAATGTTTTGCATATGGTTAGTCACTAGGCAGTTTTAAAACTTTTTTTATATTTTTAGGTATCTTTTGAATGTTATTTATAATGAACTAGCTTTCCGCCCGCGGCTTCGCCCGCGCAGTCAAAGAAAAACCCGCATAGTTCCCGGTCCCGAGGGATTTCCGGGATTGCGTCAATTTCCCGGGATAAAAAGTAGCCTATGTCCTTTCTCGGGTATAAAAATATCTCTAAACCAAATTTCATGAAAATTGGTTCAGTAGTTTATGCGTGATTGAGTAACAGACAGACAGACAGAGTTACTTTCGCATTTATAATATTAGTATGGATAATATTATATCAAAAAGTGTTGATTATGTTATCAAACATTATCCTTAATCCAGTATATTATACTGATTAATCCCGCATATTTAAAAGCACTGAACGCTCTAAACATTTCTTGTATTTGCAATGCGACCACGGAAACGTTTGCTAAACAATTTCAATTGCAATGGAAATTTTTCCTTAACATCTATGTATGTAGGTACCATGTTACCTGCGCGGACGCAAGTCCGGTCGTCGCCGGTCCCGCTCTCAAGTCCCCGCACTAGCGAGCTCCTCCTCCTCTGAGGAATCTGTGTCTAACGCGTCTGTAGCCTCTGTGGCCTCCGCGAGGGAACTGAGGCAACCGGATTTGGAGATGCAGGTAGGAGATGTTGGGGTGAGTAGGAATTAAAAGGATTTTTTAGGTTTTTTGATGTGTTATTTCACTTAATTTGTGGAATTTTTTGTCTGTTCAGCAAACCTTTTTTACATTTTTTGATGCTTTCTATCATGAAATAATTTTTTTACATGTTTTGATCTTTTGTATTGCGAAATAACGATTTTCCTACATTTTTTGCGTTTTATGCACTAAATGTTAAAATAATTCACTTGATTATAAATAGATAGGCAGTGCCACCTTACTTTTATTTAATATTTTAATCTTTGATTGTATTCATATTCATATTCATTTTTGTCACATTCTCATTATTTCAATGAAAAAAGTATCTGACTAAATAATTTAACAATTTTCGTTAAAGCAAAGGTAATAAAATTATCTACTAAAATGTACATATTATACAGAAGTACTTACATTATAATATTTATATTTATAAAATAAAACGCACTTAACACAATATAATATTTGCTTGGAAGCACGCTATTGTACAATTAAACATAAGAAATTGGACACATCATTTAATTGATGAATATGAATAAAAAACACCACAACAACTACCTACTAATGAATCTAATAGGATAATATTTAAAAAAAATTATTTAAATATTGTTAATGTCCAATTTCTTATCATCAATGTATTTTTTTAAGCTTCTTATGTTTATTTGTGGCAAAATAACATCTTTTTGCAGTCAGAGCCGACCCGCGTGAGGAAACCGTTACGGCGGGAAAAATGCCGCAGTTCTGAGGTGATTTGAATAGTTCGCTGCTGTGTTGCTAGCTTTGCTTTATTTTCCCAATATTTTTGTAAGATTATAGAAATAAAATTACCTTAATAACTTCTATCTTATAAATGTTTAAAACTTCAATTTAAATAAATTTTGTAATATTATGGATTGTAATAAAAAAAAAGTTTACATCAGCTGGTATGTATTTCGTGAAATAAACGTTTCAATATTCTTCACAGGATACCGCATCAAAAATATCATCTAGCTTAGATTTAACAGAAGGCTCTAGACGACCGGCGAAAGTTAACAAATTGAGGACCATTAGTAATCAAATAAGGTACATTTATTTACTTATTTATGTATATATAAAAATTAAAAATCTAAAAAAAAAAGAATGAAGGCACTTAATTTAAACCTAATAATCATTGTTTCTCAGGTTTCTTCGTCGTCTCGAACGTAGTCTAAAAATGAAGGAAAGCTATCCCGCGATATCGGACGACGAAGGCGACGAATCGTCCAGTGTGACGTCACCATTGCTCCAAGGTCGTAAGGAGCTCACTCGTGTCCCCGCGCACGCGATATCCGCCCCTCTGCTCAGTGCCGCAAGGCCCAAGATCACGCGACAGAGACGATACGACAAGTCGCTAGTGCACGATGAAACTAGGACGTTGAGTGCTGCGCCTGATAATTCCGATTGAGTTTTCGTTACAGTTTTGTAGCATAGTTATGTTGTGATTTGTGTTGGTTGAGATTTTTTGTGTTGTGCGTGACACGGAGTTTCTATGAATACTTATCAGAGATTGATCATTACCTAAGTGCTGAAAATTAAATTTTACCTAAATATATAAAAAATGTAGTACCTACCATATTCCTATGGGTCGACGAACGTATACCTACTTGCATTACAATTGAATGAGTGAGGATGGTGCGAGTATCTGAGAATTAGCAAATTGAACAATTTTGATATCAACTATATTTATAAAAGAGAGTTGCGTTCAAAAATTTTACAATATTCTAAGCTAATGTGATATATTGTAAGTCATGGAATTGTAGTGTTGTTACAGTAGAAATTATTATAATTTCATTAGTTGTAATGTTTTCATTTTAACGTCTTCTCGTAGTTTAACTAGGGAAATAATGATGTAAATATTTTTTTCATAGCAATAACTTGTTTTATGCATTATTACATAATATTAACTGTAAACGGTTAAACGATAAGTAATGCCCATCTTATGATTCTACTTATGACTATCAATGAAATACATGTTACATATTATTTTACTCTTCTCCTAATTTCGCACTCCGCTGATAACTTTCTATTTATATCTACTATCTATTGTAAAAAATGTTTTTGTAAATATTTTTTAAACATATTGCTCAAATGCATATTTTGTGAAGTTGTCTTTTGCGCACTATTTGCTACTTTGTAAATACAAATTTATTTTATAATGTAAATACCGATATGAGAGAATTTTTCTTTCTTCTTGTAAATTTACGAGTAATCTTGTAAATTGTTAGTTAGTAAGATGAAAAAACGAAAGGCCCAAAAAAATCTGTATACCAAATGCACAATTACTATCGTATTTATCTAGGCACCCTTACTGCTAAGGATCGTAGTTACTGCATGTGACGACGTTGTTTGTGGAAACTTCGCACCAATAGAATAGGAACTGCAAACTTTAGATCAATAACCTTCATATTCACTTCATTCTAAATAACCTACGTTACTCTAAATTACTCCTTATTCTAGTATACTAAAAGTACACAAAAAAAATTAACAATAAGTAAAATGAATCGTTATGGCAATAAGACAAAGCGGATCTTTGATTCTTTGATTTATCCAATTTCATGAGATCATCGAGCAGTGCAATTATTGATAATTTCAGCAATAAATAGAACCTAGATGTGATGTTTTTAAAGACTGAAGTTCTAAATGTGCGTACACTGTACCAGCTAAGCGTCGGTGTTGTGTAGCGGTAGCTTCTGGCGAGTTACTCGATACTGCCATTCCTTATGTGCCGTGCCACAATGTTATCTTACGATACTAAAATATAAAAGTAACAAAGTGTTGTCTATTTTTCTTTATCCCGAATTATTCTCATATCCTTTTTTTTTTTCTTTTTATCCATTGCATGGATTACTATTTTTAGTAAATTATATCTTGTTCTCCCTGAATGATTTGCAATGTTAGTATCTTCATTTATCATATGAAAAGCCACTTGTCTAGGGAGAAAAAAGGCAATGGCAACACAGTCCATTTGTCACTTAGCATTTTGACCAAAAACTTTCCCCGCGGCCATTAGCTACGTAGCTGCTTGTAGATTTTTTAACCAAATTTCCTGAAGCTTTCGCTTTTACGTGTTAAATATTATAATAACTAAAAAGTATAAAAATAATGGCCTGTTGTTGAGACTGATTTTCTAAAACTTATATTCTTAAATCTAACTTGATTCTTTTTCTTTAAGGCGTTGTAATGATTCTTCGCTTTCTGTATAACTGTTAAAATCTAAGGAATAGTGTTAACATTTAGTTAAATTAACGCGTTGTTGCATAAATAATTAATTAAGCTTATATTGTTACTTAATTATCTTTATTTTTAACATTATTGTAGTATTTTTCTTGCAAATTCCGCCTTTTGATATCTCATTTTACTTTTGAATCATTTTGGTTAAAATGTTAATTATACAATTTTTATAAACCGCAATATTAGTGACATGTGCACTTAATGTAAGCAATATTTATTCTAAGTATTAACTATCTTTATAATTATACTATGTACTTTCACAAATAAATTTGAATAACTGTGATTATAAGTCACAATGCCTGTTGTGTGACAGAATTCACGATTAAAAATTAAAGTAACATAAAATAAAAGATAATTTCAAATTCGAATTCTCAGGCCCTAGATTTAAATAGAGCTGTTAGACGAACACAAGTACTTAATCGGCTTCACAGGTTTTTAATACCTATTTAATTTGTCATGTTCTACCAATCTCAAATTATTACCAAATTTTAATTTGTCCTGAAACTCGAATTTATTCTAAGTAAATTATAATTGGATAAAGTAGGACCATTGTAAAATAAGTCACCTACTAATATAACTAAGTGCACATTTGTAGATGTAAGTATTTTACCGAAATACAGCGAAACTTCGATGACCTATTGACCTTACTTTACATTTATTGTATGTCATGTAGGTATAAACTTTTATGACTGTGTGCTTGTAAAACTGACGAAGAAGGCGACAGCAAGAAATTTCGCACAAAAATATTTTTTCATTCTTCAAATTCAAATTCTACAGTTATAAAACAAAGATCTGATAAACATCTCACACATCTCACAAAGAAGCATCTGTTATTTACTATTGAATTAAGAGGTTTTTGAAATTATCGAAGTTTCACTGTAGGTACTTTGAAATATCTATTCTTCGAAGGCCCTCCTTTTTCAATTGAGATAAGCAATGATAACCACATAATAATCATGTAAGATATCTTTTTATGTTAAAAAATATGAAAGATTATTACAAAAATTCACTTTGCATTCTGATAAAACATAGCCGTTCTCTTCAAGCGCCACATCACTGAAATGAAACTTGAATCAGCAATCAAAAGCAGCCAATAGCAATGTTAAAGGGTCTCAAATTTGTTCTGTTGTGTTACTTTCAAATTGTTATCTCGTCTAGAGCAATGATTGTAAATATATAAGTTTTACACCACGCATATATTATATTTAAATAAGTATATAGTCGTTATTCACGAACAATATAAGAAATAAAATTTTGCTTGTTTCTATCGACTTTTATTTTTACCTTTCCTATCCTATAGAATTAAGCCAATTTTGATCTAATTTAAAATTTAGCAATAAGTACCTACTTACAATTAGGTCCCAGCTATAGCTAGTTAGTAGTTATTATTCTGTGGCTATAGTACTAAAATAAAAAGGTCGTGTTAACTGTAAAGTTACCTTGAACTTGATACTTTAAAAAATCATATTATTGTACTCGTACGTATGCAATGGATAAACTCAAAATCTACTGGGCCGACATTACCTATCAAAAGATACATCAAACCTTGTTACTTCAAAATCGGTTTCTCCAGTTTTCATCAGATGTAAAAGTATTTCCTACTCACGATACAATAAAACGATGCTCGTAAGTCGTATTAACAATTATTTTCCGAATTACCCGACATCCGGAATTCCCCGAATATACACAATATCTAAATTAATATGTAATAATTTCCCACCAACCACACCAAAACAGAAATTCTAGTTTCAGCATACATATATTATGAAACAATTGGCAGTAATAAAACCACCTAAATTTTAGCTGATTCCTCTGTAGAGCGAGCACGAATAACATTCGAATTCGTAGCGAAGCTCAGTGCTGTTTATAATAACGTATCTACAAGGTCTATTGGTCTAATGTCATTCAAGTTAATGAAAAACAAAAGTAAATTGATTAGATGCCTGTATCTTTCACGTTGAAAATACGTCAAAGTATTATCGGACTCGGTATCGCTAAATATTCTTATAAATTTGCTACAATATATATTGTAAACTTAGGAGGATTGATTTCTTTTTTTAAACATATTTTAAATAACAACAATTGCGTACCCTTCGAGGCCGCTGCAGCTGTGGAAAACGATTCAGTAATATGGTATTTGACACAGTTCACCTGAGGGACCACATTCGACGATAAGTTCGGCGAGTTGTAGCGTACAACTTACAACACCTACTTTATCCTTCTGCAAACAATTGTAATGAATTGTAAATCTTTATGTTTACCAAACAAAAAAATTGTATCAATTATGAGAGCTAAATGACTAAAAGGGGACGTTAACGATGTTTTAATTTACCATCTGCAAGATGTTCCGGCTTTGAAGTAGATACTATGATATGATAAATGGAAATTTTAAGTTTTTTTACATAGGTAATCAGCGTCGAAGTACTTTTGTGTAGGTATAAAGCGTGTATATGGAGTTTTCATACTTGTTCACTCTCTATGAGATATATAAAGGAAAATAAAAACAATAGAATTACTACAATCATTTATTTCTGTACAATAATTACATAATTATACGCTATGTATAAGGTTAATAGTTAATACAATCACAGTGCGATATTTAAAATAACACGTCGTTTATTCAAATAATTAAATATTGTTAATTATTACATCAGTTTTATAATTTAAGGAAACATAAATTCAAGAAGATAATGGAGATCTAAAACTATGCCAGTTTCATAAAATATATTAAGTATACTTTTACAAGTCTTTCTATAGGTCTTTGTTTTTCTCTTTTTTATAACTTACACCGATCATCGGATCCATTATTGACTACTATTTACCTAAGCTTTTATAAAAATACAAAATTATACAGTACAATCGTCTAATGTCAGTAATAAAGCTTAGCTTCAGCATTTCGTGTTTAATAAGTTTACGTACACTTTTATAAATAATATATTTGTGCTACATTTAGTATCATAAATTATTAATGTACGAAGTTAATATTATTTTCATGATAAATTTAACATGCATATAAAGTACACACTATTTACATTAGATACGTATTTTATAGTCAAATACAAAATTTGCAAATTTTCGCTAAAGAAAATCACACTGCAAAAAAACTAAAGCATTTACCCACAACTCGAAAATCTTCATTTATTATTTTAGTATTTGATATTATGCAAAATAATATTTTAAAAAAATAGAAAAATAAAACTAGTTTAAATTGCTCCCTTAGTACAACCTCCTTCAATCACTTTTTGCACTTACGTATTTCTTCGTCTTTTACAAACAAAATAAAAATAATTCTAAATTAAATATCACATGCATTTATTTCTGTCCTTGCATCAGAAAAAAAAGTAAAAAAATGAACTTTAAAATAATTGGACTATTATCAAATACTGGCACTATATTCAAACAAATTTTTAACCTACCAAACATAAAGAAACACAATACTAACGCATACAATGAATAGATTTTATGACTTTTTTAGTTTTTGTATTCTATCGTATTGAGGATGCTTGCAAAAAATAATTTAACGTTTTGGTGAAATATTTACGAAACATTAAGTATACATTCACATTTGCATATAATCCCATAATATACATATTAATAATTATAACTTAATTTAAATTAAAATTTTAAACAAAATAATTTAAAATTTTTTTTAAAATTAATCGGATCACAGCTGCACTTTTAAAACATCGGTAGGCCTGAACAGTATATATCATTTATTTATTTTTTTAACTTGAATACCAAAAATAAACATTATGCGTAATTGAGATCTTCATAATTAATGTTGAAATTGCTGTTATTTCTAGTTAAATAAATATTATAACGAACAAACTTAAATATTTACAATACGAATCCTGCAATTCTTTACAAAATCTCGATCTTCCTTCTAAAACATACCATCATGTATACCAATCGGTACTAAAATCGCTAAAAATATCGCAAAATTCCTCAAAACCAATCTCCAATCATCCGGCACTGCATATGGCAGGATAATGGCCGTCAATTTATGAATCTCGTGCGCGGTAAAAACGAAAATATACGACGTTAAAATAAGGTTCAGTATTGGTGCGCTGGGAATCAGTACCAAAACACCATGAGTATCAGCGGCTAACCAAATATGCGACTGACTAGCGAATAGTTCCAAAGTAATACCCCCAAACCAGGCAAAAAGGCTCGAATGCCTTGTTCTTAATGCACCAGAGACATTCCTTAGCAAGATATAACTGATTATGGGCAAAAAGGACACGTAACTATGAATTTCATTGCAATCGAAGGTATTTGTGCAGAAAAAGGTAAATGTGACGTAACTGCCGATACCGATGAAGGCCAGGAAAGTGGCTGTAAGGGAGATTCCGGGAGTGAATAAGTTGCTGTGGTTGTTATCGTCCAAGAGATTGTAGCGTTGGGCCAGGAGATACGCGATGGCGAACATTATGCCGTATGCCATGGAGTACCTGAAAACGAGATAATGTAATTGATTTTTTTTTTAATAAGTTTTAATGTACATTTTATTTATAATCTTTATTGCATACAAAACATAAATACAAATTTCACACGCACAGACAGGACATTTGATGCAAAGGGCGGCTTTATTACTTCAAGCAATTTCTTCCAAGCAACCCGAGCAACCAATGTATTGAAAAAAAAAAGAAAATTAAGGCAGATTATATACACAATAGAAATAAAAAAGGACATCACATAATTTTAAGATGCTAGCTGAAATTATGATAATGACTCAAAGATAGATAGATATAAAATCAAACTCAAACGTTTATTTATTTAATTACACTTCTTCTAGAAGCACTTTTGAATCGTCATAACCTAATTTTAACATTTACCATCGATTCGGAAAGCAGTTTCTACGGAGAAGTAGATATGTCTTTAAAAACTAAAACTTTAATATAATTTGGTATTACGATAGTAGAGAACCTCGTTTTCCAGAATATAGGACACCCCACAAAATTGCGGTAGGTATAAACGCAGAAATAAAACTATAAATAAAGTAAAAGCTAATTAAATTATGATGTGCCTTATACTTCGAAACATTTCTTCAATCTCAATAATAGATAATATTAGAAACTAGCTTTCCGCCCGCGGCTTCGCCCGCGTTTTCAAAGAAAAACCCGTTCCCGTAGGATTTCCGGGATAAAACCTATCCTATGTCCTTTCTCGGGTATCAAAATATCTCTATACCAAATTTCATGCAAATTGGTTCAGTAGTTAAGGCGTGATTGAGTAACAGACAGACAGAGTTACTTTCGCATTTATAATATTAGTATGGATTACACGCGAGGCCGGGTTAAATATTAGTTTGAATGTAATAAGAATGTATTTCGATTCTACATAACTGATAACAAATCGCAGCAAGTCAACGACTATTAGCAAAGTAAGGGTAGTTGGGTCGAACATCGTATAAACAACGTCCGAGCCCCCCCCGGGCACGATTCGTACGAATGCGTCACGAGTCAAAGGAACGCGGCTTTTTATAGTATTCAACACTTGAAATAATGACAACTACATTGACAACTATTCATCCACAAAAATATTAAATCAAAAGTTACGTCTAACAATAACGTATTTACATTTACGAACGAAAAAATTACTTTAGCCACCAAAATAACCAAACTCACCGATCCTGCTTCCAATCCAACCACCACTGATGGATATCGTCATCGCTATTAACAAACAGTGCTTTCCAAGGTCTCATCACGAATATCTTCTGGAAGAACACTTCGCTCATATACAGTATGGTCACTATGGCCAGGAGACCTATCACTTTGGTCGCTATGTATAGGTATTGGTAGGGCTTGGATTCGACTGTGTGGCTCGATAGCGGTGTTATGTGTGGTGGTAACGCGAATATTGCGAACATCTGAAATAATTGTATCGTTTTAATTTTCTTTTAAACAGCAATTAGTTTAAACTGTATTTTTGTATGTCACCTTCTTTATACTCTGTTTTGAACAACCTAACGGACATTAAAAGATTATACACTTATCAAGGATCAGTGACAATAATATTTCATGAGTTTATTTTAAACTAGCTTACCGCCCGCGTCTTCGCCCGCTTTGTCTAAAACCTAATACATAAATTATATACTAAAACCTTCCTCTTGAATCACTATATCTATCAAAAAAACCGCATCTAAATCCGTTGCGTAGTTTTAAAGATTTAAGCATACAAAGGGACATAGGGAAATAGGGACAGAGAAAGCGACTCTGTTTTATACTATGTAGTGATAGTGACTATACTTTAAGTTTAAACTACTCACAATTACGCTCAAAAATAGTCCGAAGCAAAACTCTGCTTATACATCTATTAGGCAGAGTTTCTTAGTAAGCATATACTTACAATAAACTTTAAACATTATTGCCAGGGAATAAGGTGTTAATTTGAAACTTTTCTACAAACCGCTCGGAAATTTTTGACCACTTTTTAATAACCGATTATAATACCACTTGTTTATAATTGTTTATAATGGGCAGAAATCAATTATTACTAGAAGGGGTAACTTTTTTATTGGTTTGATACCATAACACAGAATACATAATAGTAGCTAAACGCTACAGAACGGACACTCTCCGCCTCCCGCCAAAATTAAACTTACCTCACCCCCGCGCGATCAGACATAAAATGGGCCATATTTTTCTGCAAGGACGATACGCAACGAAGATTGACAACATTAATCAAATTGACTTAAAGTAATTTTATTATTTTGGATTTGTGATTATCGTTTTTCGTAGAAAATGGTTAGATATTGTGCTGTTTACGGATGTATTTCATCAGAAAAACGCGAATTTTTTTTTACGCTAGTCACAAATGTGCCAACCATAAAGCGTTAACACACACATTTGCAGTCTCTACAGTGTGACTGTCAAAACGATCATTTTGTATGGAGTGTCCGGGGTGTGACCATAATTAGACACAAAAATTTAAAATATGAATTTTTATGTATTTGATGATGTGGTGTTTATATCAAAGATTTGCAGAGAAATGTTGTATTTATTTAAAAAAAAATCTTACCAATGTATACCAGAAAGAGACCAGAGGTATAAAACTGTAGAACTGGTACGGCCTGTTCATCGTCAGACACAGGACTATCGTAAAGAAGTTCAAGCGAAATATCACTCTGAAGTATCTGTAATGAACGAACGTCCATTTTTAAAGTGAAACTTTTATTACATCGTCTCAAACTTTTTGCTCTGTGTAGCGCATGTCGCGTGACGGTCGAACCGTACGAAAATTATCGTACAAATACGATAATTTTGTGCCTAAGTTTCACTTTTACCGTGGTTTCATAAAACCACACAACATTGTTTTTATTGCAAATCATTTTGAATCCTCTTTAATTTTAATTGACCGCCTCTTTGGTGCAGTGATTCACGATTCGATTCCTGGTATAGACGAAGAAAAAAATCTGTTTCGGTCCGGAAGGAAACAGAAGGCTGATACACCTTTAACCTGTCCCTAAAAGAAAATCGACCATTTAAACCAATGTATGCATAATACATCTGCCTCTAACTCTACTGGGGGCATGGGAATTTACTTTAATTTTAATATAAATGAATACAGTATGTCCTGGATTTGGTTTATTACCTTACCTAGTAGCATCTTTTATTCAAAATCTACAGGTTCGATTCTCGGTTAGAAACATTGAGTTACCATGTACTGCGTACTAGAGAGGCCATCGTTACTACACTTTTTCTAACACGAGTTAGAGTCAATCGTCTCAAACCATTTTTTTTTGTTACATTGATTGGTTTTAATTTATAAGTAATAAGAGGCAGAATATCTACAAAGTGTATGACTCACTAGCCGCCCCGCGCCGCCGCGCTTGTTACACAGATTTTGTTCGTGGTGTCCTCTCTATAATAATACCTCAATGGTTAGAAACGATATTTTTTGAGCATGTAGGTCGGCACCAACTGACCTGACCAGCCCCAAGTCGGCCGTCTTCCACGTGTAGTACAGGTGCCCGTAGCCCGTGAGGAACAGGTACGCGGAGAGCAAGGCCCGCACCAGCATGTAGATGGGCAGCACCTTGCCGGCGCCGGTCACCTGGCTCGCCAGCGTCACCAGCTGCATCCAGCCCTTCCACTCGCTCGTCTGCTCGCGGTGCAGCACGCGCGAGTGGCTGCAGATTGGGTTCTTATATTAAAACGGAATTTATTCTATGGGTCTGTACAATTTATTGTCTGTTACCTGAATTAAATGTTATAAATCAATAAAATAAAACTAGCGGGCCGCCCCGGCTTCGCCAGTAGTACATATTTCGCAATAAAAGGTAGGTGTTCTTTCTCAGAGTCTAAAGATTGTCTGTGCCAAATTTCATCAAAATCGGTTGAGAAGTTTATACGTGAAAACCATACATAATTACATAATTACAAACTTTTCCTCTTTATAATATTAGTATAGAAGTATAGATGACATTATAAAGGCCTATTCAGATTAGAGTGGTAGCCGATCGGTATACTCGGATAGATACCCGATTAGAGACTATGATATACTAAGTAATAAATTTATTGGCGTGCTATCGGGATACCGCTACCCACGACGGTAGCGGATACCGCTCTTATGTGAATATACCTTAAAAAGGTTAATTTAAATAAATATAAATTGAGTTTTACATAAAAATTTCAGTAGTGTAGAAAAAAAGATGATCTTTAAGATTTTTTAAGTGTCCAAAAATCCGCAGCGGTTTACGACGCCATTTTTATATCATAGCAAAGTTAAAAGTTGCCAGTGGTCACCCATTTTCAGAAGTCCAGAAAAACTTTCTAGAAAATTTTCCAGGTGACTGGACTGATTCCGACTGTATTTTATTTACTATTTTTTAAATTTACAAAACAAATGAAAAAAATAATATGTTAAAATCATACAGAGCTGATGAGAATATGAAGATTAAAACATTATAATATGTACTATCTCAGGCAGACATAATTTAATTAAACTTTTTAAGTCAGTGTAGCAGTCAAGGTGATAAAAAAAATCATTAAAATCGGTCCAGCCATCTAGAATTTCAGTGTCAAACACGCGAACATACAAATATTCGTATTAAAGTATTTTAATAGCTTTAATCATAGAAATCTAAATAACAAGACACATAGAAGTGCTATAATGTCATAATTCATATGAAAGCCGCTGTCGCCAAAATCAACACATTTAAACCGATAGCTAAACAGTACACCACAAGTAAACTATGCCTTTTATTGGACAGCTTGATTTTAGTGAAAACTAACTTAAATATTAAATTAAGCTTTTTAATATGTATCCTAACGCACGAATTTACGGTTTATTTTAGAATAACATCCCTAAGTATATGAGACGTTTTGTTTTTTTTTTGTTCCAATACGAAAAAATTCGGCTTTTCTACAACAGAAGTTGTCAATTTTCAATAGATATAACTTTGAACATAAACTCATAGAAATAAGGTTGAAATTTGTGTTAAACGTGATAATAAGAATGGTAGACTGTGTCATTCATTGTTATTTCGATTACTATGGTGACACTCGTAATACTTGTAAATATTCTATAATTTTAAGGAAAAACGGCATTATTTCTAAAAAAGAAATATTTACCGATGAAATATTATTCCTTTATTAGTATAATTACAACTTGTGGAAGAATTTCCGCAATGGGATATGCTGAAACACACCATGTTTATACACATACGTCTCCAGAGCAACTGAACAGTGACGAACACGCTGGTGTTGTGAAAGTCACCTGAGTGGCGACAAGGTCACGCGCGCTTACGACTTCTAGTGTCTTGTTATTTAGATTTCTATGGCTTTAATATTTAAAAAGAATACGACTCACCTACTAGACTTCGACTCGTCCGTAAAGAACAATCCCAACGCGAACACATAACCCACGGGCAACCAGAAACTCCACTCCGAATAATACTTATTTTCCTTCATGAAGAAGTTAGTTCTATCGCACAGGTAGAAGTACGACATTATCATTCCGAGCTTAGCCAGTGCCACCATGGGGGACGGTTGTTTTGTCTGTTTGTTCATTAGCGTGTAGCCGTCGAGTTGTTGTTTGAACGTTTGTGACCAGCGCCATAGAGAGCGGACCAGGACTAACACTGCGCTGGAAGATCAGGTAACTTAAGTGTATGTGATAATAAAATAAATAATTTAACCCCTCAGTCCCCGGAATCATAGACACAATAGAAAATCTATTGTTAATATATCTTGTATTTTTATTATTACTATTATCTTGGAAAGATATTAAAACAAACTATTTATATAAATGACAAACCAAATACCCTCATACAATTTAAAATCAATTCACATAAGGAAGAATGAAAACAACAACTACCGTCACATCACTACATAGTATAAAACAACATCAATTTTTTGTCGCTATATCCATATGTATGCTTAAATCTTTAAAACTACGCAACGGATTTTGATGTGGTTTTTTTTTAAATGGATAGATCTTAGAAAGTTATAACTTACTAGAGGTCCGCCCCGGCTTCGCCCGTGGTACATATTTCGCAATAAAATGTAGCCTATGTCCTTTCTCGGGTATCAAAATATCTCCATACCAAATTTCATGAAATTTAGTTCAGTAGTTTAGGCGTGATTAAGTAACAGACAGACAGACAGAGTTACTTTCGCATTTATAATATTATAGTATGGATTCACATTAAAAAATGAAATAACAATAAACTACCCTCACATTTTCAAATATATCCGACTCACCACACAAGAAATAGGGCGAAGGTCATCACCTGCAGCTGTGTGCAGGGCTCGGGCTGCGCACAGCAAGTGCCATCGTTGAAGTTCATGTGGTCGTTGCAGAACATGTTCAGTAGTATCTGTGTGGAGTGCCGCAGGGCTGTAGGGCTGAGGGACCAGCCGTCGGGCGTTAGGGCTCCGATGGCGGCCAGGCGGGGGGCGTTCCACATTTTGGTAGCGCTGTGTTGGAGTATCTGGGGAATTTAACACGTGTTTGTAAAAAAACTTTTTAAAAAGAAAAATTAATACATAATATAAGCAAATTGTATGAAAAACATTTTTTTGTGTTTGACTTTACGCGAGCATTATACATTTTAAATTAAAATTATTAATGGATTTTAAACGCAATTTATTAATTACTAGCTTCCGCCCACGACTTTGTACGTGCATCCCCGTTTTTCCCCGTTCCCGCAAGAATTTCGGGAAATCCTTTCATAGCGGATGCCTATGTCCTAACATCTACCTGCATGCCAAATTTCAGCCTGATACGTCCAGTGGTTTGGGCTGTGCGTTGATAGATCACTATATCAGTCACCTTTGAGTTTTATATATACATATAGATATTATTATCCCGACATTTCTCACACTGATAATGTTCATATTATTATCACCAGCTAACGTAAGTAGGATTAAGGTAAAAGTGAATTATTATCACTTTTGTAATTATTAAATAATAATAAAAAATTATCATTACAAAGCATTTACCTCCACAGCAGCCCTATTATACGCATCAATATCATTATTATTGATCTTCACATCGTTCCGCAGCTTGGTATTATCAACAGATTCCAGAAGCTTCCACAGCACATGCGTTCCTTTCAACGACAGAGCGTCTATCGGTTGAACCAAACGTGTTAGATTGCGTTTGTATTCCTCTAAATTGGATTCAGAGACGTTACGGTTCTTGACTAGTGATAGACCGCTGCTTGCGACGATCACGGATGGCGGTTGGTCTGAATGTTGCCTGAATATAAAAGATTTATAATGAGCACTTGATAAACAATTGATAACAATAATGAGCTTTGAACAGAAAGAGTACAGACACCTCAAAATTTAATCCATTACAGTTGACAAAAAATTGGGAAATAACCTCTGATATTGACCAATTGTCTATTTTTATTTTTGTTTTATAATTTTGCTTTATCATGTGCACTTTAAGAGGAATTCGACCGAGAAATTGACCACACAGTTGCAAAGAAATATTTTGATTAACACACATATATTACTTCTTTTAAGCAACTATGCTATGTAACATACATGCATCGAAAAGTTTAACAATGTATTTTTTTTATTTTTTGTTAGAAGAAATAAGACAATAAAACCCACCACATCCTAAATTTATTCACCATAGTTTTGGAAACATTCTCCGTCCATATAAATGTTACGGACAGACGCAACTTATTGTCCACATATGTATAATTCGGCATGTGATGGTCTATTGTAGAGTAAGATGTGTCCATATCTAGTCGAGTTTTGAGACCACCTGTAATAAAATATTGTAAAAAAAAATTAGATATTAAATATTATCTGGAAAAAATAAACATTATAATATATTCAATATTAGTTTTAAATAAAACCACAGTGTTTTGTTCATCTGATGTATATTTGTATTTTATTATTTGTATTTCTGTATAGTTTGGTGCACAATAAAGTGTTTTGCTTGACTCATTGGTTTTTATTTCATACCATCTAGTCTTATACTACTTACAACAATATAATGATTGACTACAGAGAGGGGCCACTGAAAATCAGTGTTGCAACTGTGTCGCAACATATACTGAGTGGCTACCTGGTTTGGCTCCACTTACTTTTCCTCACATTTATTTTATTTTATTGTATTAATAAGATTGTTAATTTGTTACCTATTGTTATTTTAATTGTTTACTTGTTTATCGTTTATTTAACAGTTTTATTTGTTTGAAACTGCTTGTTATCTGTGTTTTTATTATTAATTTAAATTTTATATTGTGGAGTCAAATAAATGTTTCTTTCTTTCTTTCTTTCTTTCTATATATTATTAAATGGTAACAAATTCCACTGGGTATTGGGTAGCAATAGCTTTTCGTTGTATATTTGACTGACCGGTTGGCTTGGTTGGTAGTGGCCCTGCCTTCAAAGCCAGAGGGTGTGGGTTTGATTCCCACCCGGGGCAAATATTTGTGTGATGTTTGCTCTGTGTCTGGGTGTTAATTATATAAGTATTTACTTAAAATTATATATGTATGTCTATCAGCCATCTGGTTTCCATAACACAAGCAAACGCTTAGTATGGGATCAGATTGTGCCGTGTGCGAATATTGTCCTGAAATATTTATTTATTTGAACTGACCAATAATTTGTTTAATTTAATTAACATAATATAAGAATTAACTCACTGATAAAATGCTCATAAAGTTGTTCCAACCGGGAATCACCAATGAATGCAAAACTGTTGTACTTCCCCCAAAATGCTAAGTAGCGTAAACACCTTCTTGCATCGCTGCAACAATTAATTTATATTATATTACAAATACATAATGTTTTTGTTATATTGTTTTGTGAAGGAAAAATTATAATAACCATCATCAATTATTGGTATGTGATATTTAAACAGGATATTTAAAGGAAATATACAGGTTTATTATATAATCTTAGAACACTTATTCTTATATATGTAATATGTTTCCTTATATGTTTAGCTTGAGAATTATTGAAGTGAAAACTTCTTTAGCGGCGTTGGGTATAAAATCTTAAACTCACGTGGCCTGATCGAAAAAGCGTAAGACGGATGGATATCGAACATGCTCAACATTAATAATCAAGTTTTCACTTCTGCCGGCACTCCCGAAATGCAACCCGTCTTTTTTTAAGAGGTATTATATTATTAAATTACTCCAAATTTTCCATTTATTAAGATTATTAAAATGGTTTCTGATTTTAGTGTAAATACAATTTTATTGCATTTACATATCATTTGTTATTTCCATATTATTTACCCAGTTTATTCACACTGCTGTGTTACAGAATTCAATAAAACTACTTTTCTTAACCCATTGAGCCCCGAACGGCCCGATCGGTCGACGACACAATAGATTTTCTATTGTGTCTGTGATTCCGGGGCCTGAGTTATTAATTTTTATTGTCAGATTTGTGTGTTTCACATTAAAAACTTACGTTTTTGAATATTTGTGCAACATACAACCATAAGGCTGCCATTCATGGTCACCCTTATATCTACCAGAAGATAATAGCCATGTGCAGGAATCTGGCCCTGAAAGTACAGGAATTGTGATGAAAAAATGTATCTATTTGTCATAATATATGTACATATTTTGAATATCATTGTACAGTTTAATATTAACTTTTATAATGGTTGATGTAGCTCAATTTGTAGTTGTGTGTGTATTTGATAGGTCACAACCAAGTCACAACTCTTACTTTTACTCATTTTGACTGCAAAGTTAAATAAATTTCATAAAATTTTGACAGAACGTTTAAAAAATGGTGCAAATATTTGTAGAAGAAAAACTTTTTGGGCGGTATTTCAACGGATTTTGAATTTGGAACACTCAAACTGTGCTGTTTCTAATTTGTTGCCCAGACCACTTAAAATTGTGCTTTTTTTTAATCTAAATTTGATTAAAATTAAGCAATTTCATAATATGAAACTATATAAACAAGTGTTTTGTATATTAATGCTTAATCTATAACACATTGTTATACAAATGTAAAATAAATTTGATGACTTCCACCACTGTATCTAATCATAATATTTACTGTATGTTATACATGTATAATGTTATAATATATGATTAATGTCAACATTTATACTGATAATATTGCATGATACTTTGATGGTTTGAAGTGGTAATATTTTCATATTTACGACTCAAAGAAAAAATTATCTTATAAGAATAAAGTGACTCACCATATCTCAAATGTAATATTCCGTGATAACCAATAAATCCCAAGACCAGAAAAAATGCTAAGAGCTTCGCATTCTCAACATTAAGTTGATCAATAAACCATTCCGCCGAATTTTTCTTTGGATACGACCCCATCACGAATTTCGCCGATGAAAACTTACTTCACATAAAGTTACGACTTATATTCTGTAGTTTTACTGCGTTGATACATCACTTATAACATAAATTGCACCAAGCAATCTTATAAAAGAGTGAAATTCAAACAGAATTATATTTAAATACGATTACTTCATTTCAACAAAACAACAAACGCAAATTTTCCGGTACGATCGACTGAATTAAGATTGACTTTGGCAATTATTGGCATTGACATTTGATAGAAAATTAATAGGCTTGTCTATGGTCTAGACTCTAGGTACCTACATAACCAACTTTCGGAAATAGTGATGTGGTGAAGATACTGTAATGGCTGGCGTCCAGCCAATAGGTGGATCGGGCCGGGCCGCATCGCAACGCAAAAATACGCCGGCCTATGTTTTGTATGAAACATCGTCCATTAGCGACGGATCGGGCCGGGGCGGGCCGCAACGCATTGGCAGATATCGCTTCGCAGGCGGATTTCTGCCGGCGGTGCGCTGCGGCCCGGCCCGCCCCGACCCGTCTAGTGGACGCAGGCAGGCGGATGTGAGCGGCGAGCGTCTGTTAGATAAAATCCGCCTAGGCGGTCCGCCGCGCCCCGTACAGGTGGACGCAGGAGCAAACAGCGCGTCCATTAGAGACGGCCCGTTGCGATGCGGCCCGGCCCGATCCGCCTCTAATGGACGCCTAGCATAAGGTGGTAGATTGTTCTTTGATTTACTATTTCAAAGTATTCGCTCAAGCATTCAATGATTGATTATTATTGTATTCAACATACGCGCCATATTGAGTTTGAACTACAAGCGGGAATAAAAGCGTCTTAAAATTTTACTTTTTGTTTTAATCGCTATCCACACAGTTCCGTAAAATATAAATTTAATATTATATTTAAAGGAACTGTGTTCATAAATCTACGAATGAATATGCCGGGAATATGCCAATGTGATGCCAATCTTATGAATACGCCATTTTCATATAATAAATAATTATTCATGTCAAAGTCTACAAATATTTACAAGATTATTAATTGGCAACATTAATAAATTGGATTGGTGTAATGGCGGCTATGTCTCCGTCGGAGGTTTGTAAAATTTAATCAAAATATCGTAACACATTTAACTTTTTTAACTTTATTGTGTGGTTAACGTCTGAGTCATTCATTGGGCATTTTTTATGTAGATATTTCATGAATACTTCACAACTTTAAATATTATTAATTCAAAGTTACTTTTGTGACAGTTTTCTTCATAGATATTTTGTCAGACTTTCGTATTGTTGTTTTGTGTCGATATCTGGTGTTGATTATAATATATCATTATATTTTGATATACATATAATTGAATAGATTATGATGTTACAGAGGAGATTACAGAAAGAACTTATGTCTCTAATGAAAGAACCGCCACCAGGAGTGTCGGTAGACGGTGATCAAGCCAGCCAAAATCTAACACTGTAAGTGACCTATTTTTCTCTTTTATCATCATACAAATCATTCATTAATAACATGTAATTATTAATCTACGATGATAATTGCGAAACAGCGAGGAGAAATAATATTTTTTGTGTTCCAAAACATTCAATTTTTTCATAAATTTAATAAACATAAAGGAGATGTTATTGTTTAGGTTTATCTGTAAATCTATTATCAGACCAATTTTAAATACGATTTCCTAATATTTGTAACCTATGGAAATTTACTAACATGTGTAGCAATGTAATAAGATTGTTAGGTAACAATGAATCTAATTTGGTGTATGCATTTTTAATTTTATTTCCCTATAACGATGCTATAAATATAGTTAATCCTGGCTTAATTAGGAAATAAAATTTTAAAAGATTCCAATCAAAGCGTTATTTTAATATAATAAGACTCTTATAAGAACATAATACAAATTTATAATATTTAAGTTCAAATAATGTTTATTTAGAAGTATTCTGTGTGGAAACATTTTGAAGATGTTTCTGTAAAAAGTAGAAAATGTGTGAAATGGCCTTTTGATAATTGCCATCTACAAAATAATCTAACATATTTTATGTTAAGAATAAATTGCACTGATTAAATAAATATTTCAAGACAATTTTTACACACGGCACAATCTGATCCCATACTAAGCTTTCGCTTATGTTATGGAAACCAGATGCCTGATAAACATAAATATATAATTTTAAATAATACATAATTCATAATTTCACAGACACAGAGCAAACATCTATGTTCATCACAAAAATATTTGCCCCGAGTGGGAATCGAACTCACAACCTCTGGCTTGGAAGGCAAGGTCACTACCAACTAAGCCAACCCGTCAGTCAATTAGTTTTATTTCACTAACTTTGTATACACAACTTTTGTTTCCAAGCATTTAATTTTGTGTAATACATCTTAATTTTATAGTAAAAGGCCATAACTTCAAGCATGGGCAAATTCTATTTACTAATACAGAGAGACCAGTATCTATACCGACGTTCAGATTGGTTCAGTAGTTTTGGCATAATTCAGGAACAAACAACCATACATTTATCCATAAAAACACTCAAACATTTGGATTTTGTATAAAAATTAATTTCATAATTTTTGCGTAAATATAATTTTATGAAATAATAGTTTTATCATAGATGTTTTTATTCCGCAGGTGGACAATTCACATGGAAGGTGTACCGGGCACATTGTATGAGGGGGAAAAATTTGTATTGCAATTCAAATTTACTAATAAATACCCATTCGATTCACCTGAGGTAAGTTATTTATTTTTTTATATATAATAAAATACAGTTTAACATAACTGATTTATTTTACAATTTAAATGTAAGTCAAGTTCACAAAGCAAGTAATTTTTTATTATGATGAGGGTAGATAAAAATATTACATATCATGAAAATTCTTGTCCATTTTGTATTCCTTTGTTAGGATATAGGATATAGAACAGATTCAGTATAGTTTATCAATTACCACCATGGGCAATAAGTCAATCGCTTCAAGTTTCTAAGTAGTATTTATCAATTAGATGCGTACAATTAAATAGAATGTCATTAGATATAAACATATTTTTCTAAACCATAATAAACAAGAGGCTAAGATGAAGAGATTCTCATTGCAATAAACAATTAGAAATTATTTCACAATAAGCTTTAAAAGTTTGTAGTGAGAATTGAGAGGCATCCTACAAGTACAAACTCCGTTACCACAGTATTACAATATTATTTCCTACAGTAAGGAATCGCCTTTGATGTCGCGCGATGCCGCCGCCAGCGTAGGTACTTACGCTGCCACACGAAAATACGCTAGGGTTGCAACAAATGGGAAATAAAACAATTGTGATTATTAATATTATGATGAAATCATTTATTCATATGTACATTCAAAATAATTGCGATTATTAAATCTGATGTAATTATTTGTTCATAAATATATAATTATAGATATTGCACTGCTAAATATTATTTACGTGGACACTTTATTTTTGGATGTTCTTAATTGTATATTATAATTTATAACATTTAACTAAGTAATGCATTCGCATTGGGATGTACAATCTGATTAGAAAATAATGAGGACAACATATACATAGCTTTGATTTTAATTCAACAGATACAATTAGGTAATACAATCTTTCTGAAATATTGTTTCCTTCTGGGATTTCAATGTAGATTTACATCCGTAAACGGAACAGTTTGTGCACGCCATAATAGAATATGTAAGTACCTATGTATAATAAAATTATTACACAAAAAATACGACTGCGTCGTCCTTTCGCGCTAGGTAAAGCAAACTAAGCGTGTTTGCTGTACGCGGCCCGCGTCGCCCGACCCCCGCAAGTTCCCCTCCGTTTCTCTGCACAAGTACATTCGTCGCACTACTGTAGGAAATATGGTAATACTGTGCCGTTACTATGGTTGTCATCATACTATGTTATTTTGTCGTTAAAATTGTTTGCATTCAAAAGCATACCATCATCTTCACTCGTAACAAACTTCAGTACGTTCAAGTCATATGACGCGAACTTCATGTTTTCATTTCCTATATAGAAAACAGATCGTTCATATCTAGCCCTGATTAGTGGCCCTTAGCCCTTACATGACACATACACAAATTAACATATCGCTTCCATTTATTTATATAGATATATATATCATTAATAGCTGCATAATCGTTGACCATTTAATGATTTTCCATGGGTGCCATTAATTAAAAGGCTAATGAATGGTTGTGTCCTTGCTACTTATCTATTCAATCGTACAAACACATACTTCCTTATCTACATAATTAAACGATTGCACCGATCTTGAAACAATCCTTCCTGGTGTTCTGCAATGATGGCATGACAATGGGAATAATTAACAAAGAAATATGCATGGTTTTTTTCCCTTGTCTATACTGATGTTAAAAAGCTGAAGAAGTTTTTTTCGTATGCGTGAACGCGTTAATCTCAGGAACCACGTCCTTTTATCAAGGAAGCCTATAATCTATATCATCACCACGCCATGCTAAGACCAATTGTAGCAAAGTAATGCGGGTAAAACCGCGGGGCACAAGGCACATTATCAAATAATACATATAGGATAGAAGGGTTATAAATAAAAAAGCCCTATTCGATATAATTTATTCTTTACCAGATTACAACTTTACAAGGCACCTTGTATAATTTAAAAAAGTTACTGAACTTCTGTTATACAAAATAGATAGCTCTGGTTAAGAAGATTAACAAAATGAAAATCCTTCACAGATTTCGGTAACAAAATTACACTAATCTCACTATACCCACAAGGCTTCTAATCTGATTACGGACAAATCTCCTAAATAACTACATACTTGTACGTTGCCGGAATTTTTAAAAAATTACGTAGAATAAAAATCAAATAGGTATAAACAAAAAAAAAATGTGTCTTATTCTTTCCATATTCTCCAATAATAATAAATAATAAATAAATATTACAGGACTTAATCAGTCTATTGCACCTACTTCAGATATTATGAAACATCTTCCGCCATCGTCTTGTACATATTAATCAGAAGGTATAAATATCTTCAACCCTAATTGATGCAATTGTTTTAATCGTTTCCTTTATTTCTTAGCAACCCGTCAAGGTTATTATTCAAGCCCTATCATTATTTCGTAAAGTTCGTCCTGTCTTATCTTCATCCCTTAGCTGTAGGAAGGTTATGATTTTCTCCTTACGGAGGGAAGGATCCTCTTCCTAAAGGGGTACCTTTTGATATTCCATTAAATGCGGATGCACTTGTTCTTACAAGCCTTTATCATTTGATTAAGGAGCTTTGACACTGTTCAGCAACTTATTTGCAACATTGATTTTGGCCAATTATACGTGCCCATGGGAATACGTAATAGATTTCAATAGAACGGTTATCCTACGAGAGTTACAAGTGTTATTAGAGTGATGATCATATTTGTTAAGGCTTATCCACGTACGCTATAGTTATGTTAGGAGCTGGTCTTTATCCTTAAACCGAAGATCAATGACCAGCCATGCCTTACATTATCCAGTGATGGTTATGATTTTTGTTGCCATGGTAACATATCTATCTGAGGCCCTTTGAAACAAAACGCAAATCATCCTAACATGAAGGCAATAAAATAAGGACCATGAAGCTTTTATAGCCTCGTAATAGACTTTTATAGCGACATATTTCTAAGCTTTCCACTTCACTGATCTCTCGATTTTCATATTTATTATGTATTTCGTCGTTGGCGTTGATTTTCGTGTCTGCTCCCAATTGCGAACCTTCCTAAAAACTTGACATGTTTTTATCGTTCCGCAAATTGTTGGTAAGAAAAAGGCTGGTAGAAGTGAGAGACCTCTAAAACTACTCTTACATAAAGCCTTTTGAGGATGCTTTTGGAAGCAACACTTCTTTTTGTTAAAAAAAATTAATAAATTATTCTGCAAAGATATCCAAGTACCAATTAAACTTTATATTTCTGCGATCTAACTACATTGTACCTAATTAGAATATACACTGCGATGTTTTAACGCGTACAGTGACCAATTATCGTCCAATTACGGTCAGTACACTTCATCCATTCTGTTAATTTATCTAATTATTCTTCAGCACTCGAAATTTCCGAACTGAAATGAAGATTTCTATACCTATTTGCAGCTACAGAACATTGTATAAAGAATTTTCGAGTAATCTCGAATGTTGACAAAACCTTAAGATGGATGCAAGGTCCAAAGGTCGTTTCTATTATTCTATTGCATTTACAAATACGTAGATGAGTTAAGATTGTAATCGATATTTAAAAGATGCCCCTGATAAGCATTCTTTGCAAATAGATGGCAATTTCTATTGGAATGTTGATCTGCACATAACAATACATTAAAATAAAATTAGCACAAAAGAAGTATTAGCATCAGATATGAGAATACCAATGTTAAACGATTATATAGTTCTTTAAAATAACTATAGTTACTATAAGGGCTGCGAACTTATAATGAATTTACAGTTTTGTATGTACATCTCAGTAGATTTTGTTAGTTGTCAGCTGGAAACGTAATATCAAATGGACATTTAATTTCCCATTTTCCATGTTCAGTTGCAATGTGTTCAGAATAACATAAATGTACATTTAAAATTTGACTAAGTTTCTGACACTGAACGTGTTTCATGTAAGCCGTAAATACAAGAGTATAGGTTTCATAAAAGATCATATTTCGTAAAATCCAATCTTGGGGCATGGCAGTGCCCCCGGCCCCGTCAAGTCGAGCGCGAAGCAAACACTGCCGTACCATCCTACTTACTATAACTACTAATACTGCATTATAAACGTGAAAAATGAGAATCTTCACGCAAAAACATCTAATCCTAATCTGATCGATGTATTAAAAATTGGAACACTGATAGGTTATCTAATATGTATATTGTATCTGTATAGTCTGTCTACAGTACATAATCTGTCTACAGTAGCACAAAGACTATTTTTACCCAGTTACACAAAATAACAGTCCAGCTGGTTATGTAGATTCCTGGGCTTTAAATACATGATGATTATATAGGCGTACGTACACCTTTTCTTGAAAAAATATGCAGGATTATAAAGTACATATGTGGCCTTCTGTCAATGGAGCCAACAGTTTCGTTTTCTATGGTCTCAAACGTAACACTGTAGATCTAACAAATATAGCAAATACAGAAGTTATGTTGTTTACATACATATAGGTTGCATAGCAATACCATACCTATGATATTCTCGTTGTAAAGTAAATATTTTGCATTGGCCTCTTGGAAGGACTATTTTAAATCCCATAGCACGATCAAAATATTCCTTAGGTTATTGTTACTAACGGTACTGCTTGCTAAATTAACACTAATATAGTTACAAATTGTTTTATAATATCACAAAAGTTTCCACTAGAATCTAGAAGGTCTTCCCCTATTTTATTTCTTACTAGCTTTCCGCCCGCGGCTTTGCCCGCGTTTTCAAAGAAAAACACGTTCCCGTAGGATTTCCGGGATAAAACCTATCCTATGTCCTTTCTCGGGTATCAAAATATCTCTATACCAAATTTCATGCAAATTGGTTCAGTAGTAAAGGCGTGATTGAGTAACAGACAGACAGACAGTTACTTTCGCATTTATAATATTAGTATGGATTGTTCATAGAAAACAAACCCATGTGCTGTGAATAATGTTGATCTATCGATTGATCTGAAAATATAGACTCGTTTGAATTGCGTGGTTACTAGTTAAACATATTCTACGCAAACGCTCATTTTATCAATTTATTCAACGAGTGGAGATGTGACTGACGCACGTTGATAATATTAATTCATATACCATGCATAAAGGCTTATTACACTACCCGATATGAAGGGCCCTGCATCTAGGGTGGGCGTGTTCCCTAGTTAGTGTGGCGCTTATTACACTTCTCTGCGAATTGGGCCCTAACTCAGTTTATACGCGAATGTCTAGAGAGATAAACGTATTGTTGCATTATACATTATGCCGCCGCGCCGTCAGTATCGAAACTTCAAAAAGTTGCTGTAGCAGTGGCAACCGTTGACGCAATAACAAATATTAAAAAAAGAAGAGAAAGATCTGGGTGAAAGAGTATTTGCGGTTACGTGAAAAGCTTTCAAATATGCAAATACTAAGCGTGCTTGAACTGGGAGTTTTAATGAATTAATGAGTAGGTGCAGAACAATTTGAACACTTATTGAGTTTTAAAACAATGAAATAAACAATTGATTTAAACAATTTATTTATTTGTTAACATGGCGGTGTGATCACAAACATTTGGAACTTCCCTATTAAGTTATAAAAACCTGTAGTAGGGAAGTTTGGTGACACCTTACATACAAAAGCAGCCACTCCACGCACTAGTCACGCGGCAACTGAGCTCCCTAACCGCCCTAAACGTTATTACATCACCCAATCTGCAGGGCGCTTAGGGAGCTAGGCAGATCGGGCCGACCCGATCGCCCTAAATCGGGACACTAACTCCCTAAGTCTTATTACACCACTCTTAGTTAGGGTTAGGGTCCCTAAAAATTGGGTGGTCTAATAAGCCTTTTAGTTCCGTCCCTACAAACCTATTGAACTGTATCTTATAATTTTAAAACTTATAGATATCTACCCACCTATCTATTCTTTTCCGTATAACAAGATAGACTTCTAAATTACATGTCAAGTTGTTTGACCAAAGAACCAATTTTCAGAATAAAGGCAGATTATACACAATTTCTGGTTTGAATTTCATCTCCGGTTTTGTTAAGACTTTTCATACGCACGAAACATACACAAATCGCATTTAGTACGGTAATATTTGTTTACGTTGGTACTAAGTATGTATATCTATTTATCAGTTATCTTGGTTCCATAATAAGCTTTGATAAGTTCGTAACAACGCACCGTTATATTAAGTCTCGAAAAATTTACACAATACTAGCTTTCCGCTTGTGGTTTCGCCCGCTTTGTCTAAAACCTAATAAATTATAATATGTACATACTAAAACCTTCCTTCCCCTTAAATCACTATATAAAAAAAAACCGCATCAAAATCGTTGAGTATTAAAGATTTAAGCATACATAGGGATGTAGGTATGGACAGTCGATAGATAAAGCGACTTTGTTTTATACTATGTGTATATAGTGACTTACAAAATCAATGTACACCACGAAAATCATCGGATCATCAAACAACTATACGGTCTAATAGAATGTGCATCTATTTTCACGAGTCGGTTCTCTGTGATGTAATGTTTGCACTATTGAAGATGTAATCACGACTATGTAACTTAATGTTAATATGTTGTAGTTTATAGCCTTGTGGCTGACGCGTGTTGGCTTTTAGTGGACGATCGCGATGTTGCTTACGTAAAAATGCGTAACGGAATTATTTATTTGTTGTGTTCTAACTTCTAAGTTCTACCCTACATCTTTTTAAAGTGAAACATTTTTATCGGGGTTAGAAAAAATTTTGTGAAACATATTTTTGTTACGCGTGACATTTTTCCGTTACGCGCCATCTTTTTCTTATCCCCGCCACGCGTGATTCGACGTATTTCTGTAAAGTTGCATATTATAGTAAATTATTTTTTGAAAAATAAGGTCATAAAGAAGTTTCACTTCTTACTGTAGTACACGCACACATTTTTTAGTTTTTCTTTTACTGACAATTTAAATTATGATACCTATAAAATAAATGTAAAAAATAATTAAATTAGACCTAAATGCACCACTTAAATTAACAAAAAATATTTAAAAATCAAACAAAATTAAATTAAACTTGAAAAGTAAAACATACAAAATATATTTTGCACAAATATATGTACCTAGCTGATACAGATTATACTTGGAAGATTATATTACGAATTGTCATTATGAAACGTAAGCAAATCAATTGTATTTTTTATTAAAAAAAAATTCTCGGGATTTAACCATGACATACTTTTTTACAGTTTTATCCGCATAGCGTGATTTATCCTTGTTTTTAACTTTGTTTACATTAAAAATGTGATGCACTATAGATAACAACATTTGAAAAACAACACGAAAAATATTTAATAGCAATTATTTTCAAATATTAATAACATTTGAAAAACAACGAGAATTTGGGTTGTAAAGTAAAAATTATACTTTTTCGATTACCTTTGTCACTTACAGTGCCACAAACTTAACTGACCCGGTGGCAAAAACTGCCGCCTTTTTGAAATGTCACATTTTCACAGACTTTTCATATGGAATATTTTGTATAAATAAAAAGTCACTTATTAATATTAATTTACACCATTGGCAATGACATTATTTTTACCCTTGCACCCAGGGAAATACTATTTAGCGGCACTAAAATCGACATCAGTGACACCGTCACCGGGTCAGTTAAGTTTGTGGCACTGTAGCTAGAGATTAGCTTCGTTGAAAGCTCTGTCTAAAATTAATTCTACAAAAAATATTAAAGTACATAAATTATATTAAACTCCTAAAAAATATCATTTGACCATCGCTCATGCTATTGGTTATTTAAATGCATTTGCACTTCCAATAATTTAAATTGTCATTTGACTAGAATCACATGATGTACATTGCCTAGTGGTAGACTATTGATTGAAATACGCTTGTATTATACATTGTAGGTAATTAAAACAAGGTACTTGTCCCGTGTGTCTAAAGCTTACAATATTATTAGGAATATTTGTAGGTATCAAGATTTATTTCCTTCAAAATCTGATACATTTTTGTCCATTATCGATTTGGTCGTTCATCATTTTTCAGTTATCTCAAGCACCAATTAAAAATTAGGAACGTAAGTGTTATAGTTTTTGGAATTATTTATTGGGCTACGATTTTTTCAAAGTTCGCAGTCGACTCATTATACCTATATGAGTCTATTGACATTTCTATTGAAAAATTTAATCTTTAAGCCGTGTCTGTTTAATCATAAACACATACAAGTTCTAAGCCTGTATTAATCGTAAGCCTATAAATAAGACTCAGAATAGTTCGACGCTAAGAGCTAGCGCGCACGAGCAACTTTGTCTCCGCAACTATTTTGTCTCTCCCATCAATTTGTATGGGGAGTTGCGTCGCTACGTGCGCGCACTTTCATACTAGCCCATGGGTGAAGAGACAAAATAGTTGCGGAGACAAAATAGTTGCGGAGACAAAGTTGCTCGTGCGCGCTCGCTCTGCGGCGTCAACTTTGTCGCTCTAAATGGTAGATTCTTATCAGGCGGTTCTGTATCGCATACAAATTTGTATTTGCGACTCAACTAGTGCAGGTACTTACGCGTTGATTTTGTTTCAATACGAGACCGCATTTCAAATAATACTCGCATATAAAAAACTAGATTTTCTACGCACAAATGGTTAAAAGTTAAAAACGCTATTTATTTATTTAATTAACTTTCCACCCGCGATTTGGTCGATCAGACCTTTTTCTAGTACGAATTTTCATCCTCTCAATTTTAATTAAAACGAAGTATTCGATAACTATTAATTTTCGAATAAACAAGGCTATGAGAGGCTATCTTATTTAGGGCTATCGTCATTGACTTCCATATTTATTTATCTCTTCATTTGACATCCTATTTGCATGCCATATTTTAACTGCGTATTTACATCGCTGCAGGTAACGTTCGTAGGCAACAACATCCCGGTGCACCCGCACGTGTACTCGAACGGGCACATCTGCCTGTCGATACTCACCGACGACTGGTCGCCGGCGCTCTCTGTGCAGTCCGTCTGTCTGTCTATCGTGTCTATGCTTAGTAGCTGTAAAGAGAAGGTGAGACTAAAAAAAAATTAAGACTGTTCGAAATTTAAAAATATTCGACTGGCTGGCTGGATAAGTAAGATTGTTTGTAAAAAAAAATCTAATTTGACTGTTCGAAATAAAAAAAAAATATTCCTGTGCTCTCCGTGCAGCCATCTGTCTATCGTGTCTATGCTTAGTAGCTGTAAAGAGAAGGTGAGAAAAAATAAAAAGAGCGTGTGTGCCGAGCACACGTGTCAGAAGTGAAACTTCTTTGGCAATATTCAAATATAACAAAATCGTCCGCTTGCTCCATGACGTGACGGTATTGCCATGACGCGACCTTGAAATTTTTCTCTTAACGCGCCTAAAGAAGTTTCACTTCAAATAAAAAAATGATCTACTGGTCGCCCGCGCTCTCCGTGCAGTCCGGTTGTTTGTCTATCATGTCTTAGAAGCTGTAAAGAGAAGGTGAGAAACTGGTTGATTTTTTTTTAATTATTACTGTTCGAAATTTAAAAATATTCGACTGGTCGCCAGTGGTTTCCGAGTCCTGTTCGAAATTTAAAAATATTCGACTGGTGGCCAGTGCTCTCCAAGTCCTGTCCATCTGCCTTTAAGGTCTATGCTTAGTAGGTAGTACCTAGCTGTAAAGTGTAAAGAGAAGGTGAGAATATAAGACTAATTTAGCGTGAAATATGAATTATGAATTCATGCTAGTGAAATACTTTTTTGCCATATTTGTCATTGTTTGTTTATAAACATCGCACCAAACCTATAAATATTTACCTAACAATAGAATATGTATTTGTATAGTAACTTAATTATGAAATTAAAAATCTTTTATCAAACAGACACTAGAAAATACTGCAACAAAATTAACACCTGAAAATAATCACGATATTTTGTAAATTTTTCAGAAACGACCGCCGGATAATTCATTTTACGTAAAAACATGCAATAAAAATCCTAAGAAAACAAAATGGTGGTACCACGGTGAGTATGACTACATTCAATTAATTAAATTAAATTTTAAATGAGTTTTAAAATTAAATAAAATGAGTTGTTTATATTTATTACAGAATCAACTTTTTTAACAATTTTTGTTTCACCCGAAATGCTATTATCAATGTACTGATTGTTAATTGAACAGATAATAATCGTAGAATAGATAATTTAATATATAAACGGGATTAAATCTTATATATAAAATTCTCGTGTCACAATGTTAGTCTGCATACTCCTCCGAAACGGGTGGACCGATTCTCATGAAATTTTCTGTGCATATCGGGTAAGTCTGAGAATCGGCCAACATCTATTTTTCATATGTACCACGGGCGAAGCCGGGGCGGACCGCTAGTATGTTATATTAAAATATACAACTATATTAACTTAATTTATGGAGGCCATGTCAAATTGACAATTGTACCGTAATGGTAAAAGTATGTATATATCTCTTATCTTAATCGGTATCTCTTGATAATCGTCACAATACATTCTTCATGTATTTATCAATTCGCTTTTATAGGCTAGTAGGGAAATAGGTCAGTTTTTAGAAAACCTTGCAATAAAAAAATAATCTTTCTTCAAATTACTACATACTAACATGTCTAATTTTTAATTTTCAGACGACTCAGTGTAACACCGTTTGCTTGCTATATCGAGCATGGACGATAAACGTGAACTTGTGATAAGTGTTATCGATAAAGTTAACATATAATGTTATGTATATACGGACGGACGGTGCGATTTTATAGGCGGCTGTGCTAAATTATTTTATCTATTTTGCCGCCAAATGGAATGTCAGTGTCAAACGGATTTGACGTTTGTGCTCTGTGGTTCGATGCTTGAAAATTTTGTGTAGTTAATTATTTTGCGAATGGAAATGCTTAATAGAATTTATTGTGGAGATGGGCGAAAGCGGAAATCGAGTAAAATGGCGCGAGTTTTTAAAAGTACAATTTTTTTTATTTGTGTGTAAGATTATTCGACAAATTATGTGTACAAGAGCTTGGCTATTGCCTATTGCTACGATCTTAGATTATGGATTGGTCTCCGCGCGCGCGCTACGACTAGATACCGCCGGCGTACTTGAAAAATGCGGCAACTAATAGTACGCCGAATTCGGCGTACCCAAGCCAGTCGTGTCACAAGCATTGTGTGGAGAGGGTGAACCGATAATTTATAAAGATTTTGAACAAAATCTGAAGTAAAATGCCTATTTGTGTCATAAAACTATTTAAAAATAATACAACAAAAAATAAGAAAGACACTGGGATCACGTACCATCACTAAGTATCGTATTATTCGAAATTTCTCCTTTACTTCGAAAAATTTTTCTACGAAAATACGACGCCATTCAGTGTTGCCGTATTGCATATCCAAAAAAATACACGTGGTTGAGGAAATATTTTAGCAATAATTTGAACTTTTTTTTTTCAATACTATTACTAACACATGTATAAAAAAGTATATTATACAATAATTTATTTCTGTTTAACCATGTTTAACTGACTCATATATGTAATATGTTTTTTTTACTTTTAAACAACCTTTGTGACTATAGTATAGTAGCGTCGCAAGTGGATTTGAGTCACATGTTCATGGATTCGATTCCCGGCCAGGTCAGGATGAAAAAAATATTTTTCAAACTTCTTTCCAAGATGGCAGATTTCCCATTTATGAGGTAAAATTTATGTAGCTGGCAGCCCAATTCTTCACACACACTAGCGTCTTTACAAATTGCCTAAAACACACTACAGAAATGAGTTGCCGCACTCACAGAGCTATTGTTTTTAGGTGGGGCGGTATCTAGTCGTAGCGCGCGCGCGGAGACCAATCCTTAATCTAAGGCTACGATGTTAACGGTCAATTTTAAACTTTTACAACTTTAATAAAAACGCAATAATTTTTCTAAAAAGTTACCAACCGAAGGCTTAAAAATTTTCAATCATATATTGCTTTATATAACGCAGAGAATGCGTTACAAATAACAATTGGCTCACAAAACAACGAGCGTAAATAATTGAAATCGACTGTGAAATATTATAGATTATAGAAATGATTTTGCGATCGCCCATCTCAAATTGTAAACGGCAAATTTGATGAAATGTATAAGTGAAGCAGTCAGTTATGAATAAATGTATTATAGGTTATAAAAGTTCAATAAATTATTCAATCATCTCTTTGGTTTCATTTACGGAGAATAAATCTAGATTTGATGCTGAGAAAACTCGAGACCTCGCCCTTTACTTCCTAACAATATCCATATAATATATTAAAATATATAGGTATTTTGTGTGTTGGTTCTCTTGTACACACAAAAATGTCTGAACCTAATTTGGATTTTGGTGGTAAATGTAAAACTATATTTTGACGATTCAAAAGTACTTCTAGAAGAAGTCTTATTGAATAAATAAATGTTTGATTTTATGAAGATTTCTAGTATAATTTATACTGTAAAATGCAATTCTATTTTAGGGACTATCAATATCAAAAACTATGATTTCGAATATTTTAATCAACGGGGAGAAATAAAAGTATTTCTTGTTTCTCATAAATATCTTAGTTATGTAAAATTTAAATACATAAAATGTTAACAAATTCAAAATAATGAGAACATTATTTTTAAATAACAATCAAATCAATCACAAACCGTCACCTTAAAAATAAGTTATTTTGATAATTTTATTTACAATTACATTTGTTTTCTGTATTATGTAATTTTATTTTTAACACATATTTTACATAAACTTTTAATTTGATTTAATAGCCTCGACACAACCCCGTCAAATTAGACATAAAAATCGTTTAAATTACAATAATTACTGAAATAAACAATGGTAAAATTAGCCGTCTGCAAGATGTATAATGTGACTCGATATCTCGGGAATGGTAACTCTTAGAAAGAATTGATGCAGACCATTTTTGTAGAGAATTTAAAGACTAGGATTTTTAAAACTTTTTGTCAACCAAAGTAAGCTTTCGGTTATTTGAAATATCTTATTTGACGGGGGTATAAAACATTTATTTACTATATATTATAGATAAGAGATTGTTAATGATAATCTCTTTATAATCTACATAGTAGAATAATAAATAAATGCCTTTAAAATTATAATTTTAATGTTTCATGAGAACAACATGAATGTCTTGGTTAAAGTAATGTATAGACTCTAAAATATGTAGAATCTAGAGGACTTGGATAAAAAAGTTACTCCTACAATGTATATCCAACTATATTAACTAAATACCTTATATTTTTACATTAAAAATATAAATATTACAATGTCCACTAAATTTTGACTAAATTAGTTGATTTGTCAATAGGTTAAAGCTAAACAAAGACAACACAACCTAAGTGACTTATCTATACGTGCCATTTTTACGCCAAATCGAATGAAACAATTTTGGTGGAATTTATTACATTTTTATAACAAGAGCAAACTTTTATCAAGAAAGTAAAAAAGGTTAGAAACAAGAAGAATGGCTGCTACGAGATGACGCACGCAAAGCTGCAAGCAAGTTGATATTCACTTTTGGTAAGTATATAATTTAATTGTAACATACTTATTAAATTAATCTAATTTTATAATTTATTAACATGTACATTAAAATACAACATATATTTGACATCACTGGAGCCATATCCAGATTTTTATATCCACGCACATACATACAATTTGATAGAATTCGACAAAACAAGGAACAAGGATGCAATACTGAATGTCAAGAAAGAGAGAGAAAACATTTTTTCAACAATTAACTCAAACCAAAACTATAGAACCTGTTTAAGCTTTTTCAAATAGGACTGATGATCATACAATGTAGCGAGTATCCCATCAGAGACGACAACATTACTGCCGCTCGAATAGTCAATTCGGTCTCCCTTTGTAGTGGTAACTGTACCGTTATTAGCTTTAAGAATAGCATGTCCCGCACAGAGATCCCACTTTTTAATCGCCGTTTCGTGTAAGTATATGTCGTGTGTACCGTTTACGACACTCATGTATTTGTTTCCCGCACCAGCGGAGGGTGTTATCGATGTTTTTGGCCCGAATGCCTTTTTCGCTATGTCAGCAACTTTACCAGGGTGCGATCGCGACACGATGACTCTGGGATGCAGTTTGTTGTCTGCTTTCTGAAAGATTATATGCACAAATTAGTAACAAATATTTAAAGACTTGTTAAAAAAAAATTTGTGCAATACTAAAATATTTGAAAGTATTTGTTTGTTGTATTAATATCCATTCTTATTTTAATGTATATCCCAAATTCCAAAAGCTGGTACATAATATGTTTGAATAAATTTATGTACCCATTCAATATTATTTTTGACCATTTATTTTGATTAATTAACTTGTCTGATTATCTGTTGTTATTATTGTTTCATCTAAATTCTAATGATTACAGATTTTCCCTATTGCACTGGTAATTAACCATTGCAAGCAAAACTAACTGCAATATTAACTGTGGCCATGAATAATTCTGTTATTAAAAAAGGATAAATATTTATGTGCAGTCAACACACGTCTTTCAAAAGGTAGGAAGCCTATAAGTAATATTATAGAATTGAATTTTAAACCATATATGGGTAGACATTGATTCTGTAACCATAGAGATATTATAAGCATATGCATAAAGTGTTAGTTTGATTTTTCCATGAAAACAAACAATATATGTAGATATTTTATTACTATTAAAGAATCCACATGAGTAGGTTAATTTTACCGTTAAGAACTAAACCTACAATTGAAGCAGGTAAAAGCTGACAATGCACTTACATATAAAACTTTTGGTATATTGCTAGAAGTCCTCTTCATGAGCCAGCCCCAATATGTTGTGGGGGGAAACGGATAATGAATAACACCCACAATTGGTACTCCGTTAATTGCTACACACACCATTGTTGTCACATAGGAATATAATGCTTCTGAAATTTTACAATAAATAATAAATATGTATTATAGGACACTATTACACAAATTGACCTAGTCCCACAGTAAGCTCAATTAAGGCTTGTGCTGTGGGTACTAGGCGACGATAAATATAATATTTAATAAATACATATATATAGATAATAACACCCAGACCCAAGAACAAATAATTGATTTCATCACACAAATATTTGCCCTGACCGGGGATCGAACCCGGGACCGTCAGCTCAGTAGGCAGTTACTTTACCACTACGCAAACCGCGTCGTCAATATTTATATATATTGATGAAAATATATTAAGATTACAAATTAAATATGCTCTAGATTCATGATGTAAATACTAAATATACAATGAAAAAGTTAATAATAAAAAAAAAGGAATTTTTGAGAGATTATTAAATATGATTAGATATGAATTATACAAGACTCATTGATTTAAATATTTAATGCTTAGTGCTTATATGTATAGTACCTGTATATTCCTGTGTTGCATCTAACGGATCGATCCATACTGTGACATCTTTCGCGAGAACAAGTTCGTCGTTTATGTAGTTAATAATTCTCTGTCCTTCTGGAGGTGAATCCAAGTCTATTGGTTCTTGGTTCTGACAATCTTCCTCAGCAACCGAATGCTCTTCAGATATTATAGATAGCTTCGGAAAAGCGTTCTTTAGAGTATAATACATGGCACAGTGGGACGCGTAATCTGCGTCAGTGACGGGATCATTTGCTCCCTCTTTCGTCTTTCCTTTACTGTGTATATTCAATCCACGGTTTTTACCCTCTATCACCTTGATACCGCCTCTTTCCGCTGCATATATAGCAGCATTTAACAACGATTTTATGCTTACGAGATCGCTTGTGTCGGAAGGATAAGTAGTACCACTAGACCTCCAGTAAATTATAAGGAACAACACGAAACCTAAAGTGAAACACGCGAACTTATTAAGTCTTAATGTACCACCGAAGTTCATTTTAATATACGTTTATATAATATTATGTTAATAATTAATTTAATAAAATAAATAAAGTGCTAAACCAAAAACCACTATTTTGATTGTGCATTATTTTGACATTGACATTGAACTGTGAAAGTGACATTAAGGCTAGGCATAAACTTTTGGTTACCAAAATTTCCTTTTCCTGTTCAGGAAATCAGATTCTGAAACCAGAATGCTCTGCGTTGGTTCATATAAAATATAAAAAAAAAAAACTTTTTATTGTTCGGAATAATAGAAATGGTGTGCGCCTTTTGAAATATTTTTTATATAAGCTGGGCATCTAATCAGGTTACCGAACGTTTACGCTTGACCTTATTTTAGGGAAATCACGTAGTACCTGTGTACTTAGTACCTATAAAACAAAGTCGCTTTCTCTATCCATATGTCCATAAGTATGCTTAAATCTTTAAAACTACAAAACGGATTTTGTTGCGGTTTTTTTTTAAAGATAGATTGAATCAAGAGATAGGTTTTCGTAAATAATTTATTAGGTTGTAAACAACGCGGGCAAAGCCCCGGGCGGAAAGCTAGTTAATAGTAAAGTGGGAAACATGAAAAATTCAAGTGACTAAATAGTCACGACATTTTATAATTATAGCCTGATAGAGAAGACAAAATTAAAAAGAGAAAACTCACCAAATGACTTCATTGCAAAAAAATAATCCTATAAGTATCAATTTCTCGCTCCTAATATTATATACTTAATTTATTTTATTAAGTCGAGAATTACACACACTACCTGTACCAAAGAATAAAATTAATAAAATGTAAAATTATTGAAACGATGGTGGATATTATATGCAAGTTTCTAGAATACTTTATACATATATGACGTTCGAGTTACGACAAATTTAATCAATTCTCTGTAAGTACATAATTATTATACTACGTCTATGCTGGTCTATGCTATGTTGTACTAATAAGTACTTGAATAAGAACAAATGAGTCATGTCTAATTAACCGTTCTTTAGTAATTGGTTTTACAATTTCTAATGAAAATGATAACCGATATCTAAGCAAAAAACATTGTGATACATCCAAGAGCGTATTGTTCAATGAGGGCCAATGAAACGACTACCTATTTTGGTCTCCACCTTAGAGATTTTTTTTTAATTTCACAGAATTGATTATTACTATATTAAACTATTGCCACTACAACAACAAATCCTAAAAACAGAATAAAATCAATATATTTTATGGGAGTTCCCATAAAAGTAATATTGTGTTCTTTGCCGTAAAAGAGCAACTATGGAGTTTCTTGTCGGTTCTTCTCCGTCGATATTGCTATCCGAATCGGTGGTAAATGTTAAAAATATGTAATGACGTTTCAAAAGTGCTTCTAAGAAGTCTATATAAATAAAGAAATGTTTGATTATGTGTTCAATGATTCCTTTCTGCAAGTCTGATTCGCACCAGCTTGGTTGTTAAATGTTTTTTGCGATTTAAATTGTAACGAATATGAATATAGACTATATATAATAGAATATTCTATCAATGTCGTAAACTGGGAGTCGAGCACGACGCTTCTGCACGAATTGGGCCAGCTAACACAGTGGAGTTCAAATACCCCCATATAAAATAGGCGTTAAATAGTAGCTTGCTAATGTATATCGCGTATAATGTAGCGTAATGCTAGTGTGGCCGTAGCTAAGACAGCTGACAGTTGACAGTTCTGGCAACTGACGCCTGCGACCTGACAGTAATCAAAATTCGTATTTCGTGCGGTCGAGCGATTTGATTTGATGTTTCACGCATAAAAACTCCATATAAAAACTCAACCTTTCCTGAATTCTATGCATTTGTACTTTATCTTCCACCGAGCTGACTTAGTTTTCTAACACAATGATTTTAATGGATATATACGATACGGTAAGTCAATAGTAACCAACTTTATTGAAGGTTAATTATTAATACACAATTTAACACAATTATTTTATCACTAGGCGAGTTGGTGGACCTTACTCATCGGTCTACAAGTAGTCGTCGGCTCCGCATACTTATGGCTTAAGAAGAATAAGAAATCTGAACCTATATTGACGAGAGAGAAATTTTTAGAGTGGAAACCCTTGCCTCTAGTTGAGAACATACCTGTAGAAGAGCCACCTACAATGGGCAAAATAGATGATGGTGTATTGAATGTTGGTGCTACAAGCTTCCTGTGTTTGGATAAGGAACAATCTATCATGGACAGTGCAATTAATTCCTTGCATAAATATGGAGTTGGGTCATGTGGTCCTAGAGGGTTCTATGGTACCATTGATGTGCATTTGGAGTTAGAAGAGCGTTTAGCGAAGTTTCTGCAAGTAGAGGAAACTTGTGTGTATTCATATGGATTTTCCACTATAGCAAGTGCTATCCCCGCATATGCTAAGAAGGGAGACATTATTTTTGCGTAAGTGTCTTAAATCAATCTTTTGTAAATTTTAAATGAAACCATCAGATCATGCAGAAATAAATAAGACACTTTAGTGGTGCATACTTAGCTATTTGTTTTGTGTACCTATAATTTTTTTTTACCAAAGCTGATGCAGGCTTTTTTTTTTGATAACTTTTTTATTTTTAAAGAATGTGTTTTTCTATAAATAATTTACTAATTGAGATACTTTAAAAATGAGTATGTTACAGTATTAAGGTAAAACATTATTTCCTGTAGGGAAGGATGTACAATATTGCTTATAGCGTATGTCATGTTGGATTTTTGTTTTGTTGCTTGTAAACAGGATAAAGGAAAATCTTTAGTAAATTCCTTTGGGAATTAGAATCTAATAATGTGGTTATGGTTAAATTTGTAAATAATATTTAGACATAATAATAATGCTATAGATATATTATTATTAGGTATTATTGGAAAAAAAATATAGCAGCTGAATAAAAAACCATTTTTTTAAAGTTGGTTAATAAATTATACATGTCACTGAATCAAAACAACAATCTGCATAAACATAATGTGGTTATCTCCATAAATATCAAAGATAATAAAATTATTATGTTATTAAAATTATGTTAAAAATTCACAGAGATGAAAAAGTATGGTTCGCCATACAAAAGGGCTTTGACGCGTCTCGTAGCACAATAAAATATTTCAAACACAATGATATGAATGATCTTGAAAGACAACTCCAAGAGGCAGCTGATAAAAATCAGTTGAATCCCAAAAGAAGAGCTTTCTTGGTTGCCGAAGCTATTTACATGAATACTGGAGAAATGTGTCCGTTACGACGGCTAGTGGAGTTGGCTAGACGGTTCAAATTGAGGATAATTTTGGACGAAAGTTTAACTATTGGTGTGAGTATGCATTTTTTTTT
>CAJQZN010040450.1:4698-19198 GCA_907164685.1 Colias eurytheme
TCTCGAGTTATGCGCTTACCAACACATTTTGCGATTCATTTTTATATATAAGAAGATAAGATTATGTGAAAATAACCAGGAAGGTGAAAAACATATTTACGAAAACATAGTAACATAATATGGCTGTCGCTACAATAATTATATTTCAATTTTATCTTTTTATACCTAGTAGAACTGGCCGACGAATAAAAAAAATCGTATTAGAATAAATACAATAAATTACGGAACAAAAAAAGGATTGTAACTGAATTAGGTATGTTTGTTTCTGGGCGCACCGTTTTCGACGACGCGACGCGCGACGTAAGCGTATAGGTATAGGTACCTACTTTGCTAAAACAAACTAATAAAATTGTGTGTCTGTCTGAAAATTCGGAAAAGCATATTTTGCAAGTTTGTAATTACTTTGATAGTTTACCGATTTATAATAATTGTAATTGTAATTGTATAATATATAATTTGCAATGTGGTGAAATTTCATAAAAATCACGGGCCAATTTTTTGTTTTGAATCCCACCGAAAATATAATTGCGTTATTAGAATAATTAATTACTATACCTACCCACGATCAATTATTACAATATAGTCTCAAATGCATACTAGAGAAATATTGCAATTTGATTCAATTAAAATGCATAGCATACAAAAATAAATTCACAACACAAGAAATTCCGCGCGCAAATCATAGCGCGTGTCAATGAAATCAAGAATGTTTTATATCAAGCCGACGCGGACGACGACGCGACGCCGAACAAAAGTACCTACGACGGACGACCACGCTTCGAGTTGCCAAACAACATGAGTAATAAATTGTTTACAAAAAAAACAAGTTTTCCATTTTTCTGTATGAGTAGACAGAACTTCAAAACGCCACCTGCTACGGTTTATATTATGAACGATTGTTATAAAAATAAAAGTTATATTTGTTGGTGTAAACTATTTTATTGATCAATAATTTTGGAATTTAAAATTGTCAACATTGATTACAATAAAACGCAGTTTTATTTTATTACACTATTGTTTTTTTTATCAAAACATGTATTTGAAGTACCATATAATATTATGCTGATCCAAGCATTTTCACTCAAAACTTATATCACTAATGATTTGTAAAAGTAAATTATTTCAATATACATTTCATAACCAACATGTAAGAATAATTATTATTATTCCTACCTACAACAACAAACCTAAAACACTATTTACTATGGGAAAATAACCAGGAAGGTGAAAAACGTTATATTATTATTTACGATTTCGACGCACTCGACTTTTAGTAAAATATAGTAGGTAAACATAATATTATGGTTTTGATTTTTGCTACTAGTATAAGAAAACTGCGTGTTCAAACTACTTGTTTGTCTGTCTGAAAATTCGGAAGTACTTTGGTAGTTTACCGATTTATAATAATATTGTATATATCGTTGTTTAAAAAATATTCAAACACAATAAAATATGATATACTGATTTATCACTGGTTTCAGTGATGAACTGATGAGTCAATTATAGCCACTATACTTTCGTCATACGTGTGTATGATTGATGTGATTTGCAACGTGGTGATATTTCAGAAAAATCACGGGTCAAATTGTCCCACCGAAAATATAACTGCGTTATAAGAATAACTATACCTACGATAAATTATACATAATACAATATAGTCTCAAATGCATACTAGTGAAATATTTTATTTGAATCAATAAAATAAAAAAATAAATAAAAAATAATAATAATACAAAAATAAATTCACAACACAAGAAAATCCGCGCGCAAATCATAGCGCGTGACAATGAAATCAAGAACTTTCGAGCCGACGCGGACGACGAAGATGTACCTACAATCATAGGCGGCTCGTGACAAAATTGTATGGCCGTGTTCACTTGAAATAAAACAACGAAAATAGGTACCTACAATAGCGTTAGCAGTACAAAAAAAATGAGCACCACATTATAAATGTCTATTTATACACTAAAAATTATAGAGTATTTCAAAACGAATTCAATTATTATTTAGCAATAATTAGAAAATCCCCGAATTTGCATTCGTGATCGTATTCATAGTGTTTGTCTACACTAATATTATAAAGAGGAAAACTTTGTTTGTTTGTTTGATTGTAATGAATAGGCTCATAAACTACTGGACATTTTACCAATGTTTGCAAGTTTGTGATTACTTTGATAGTTTACCGATTTATAATAATTGTATACTTATATCATTGTTTAAAAATATTCAAACACAATATGATATAGGTACTGATTTATCACTGGTTTCAGTGATGAACTGATGAGTCAATGTTAGCCACAATACTAATCACTTTCGTCATACATGTGTATGAACTATGATTGATGTGATTTGCAATGTGGTGAAATTTCATAAAAATCACGGGCCAATTTTTTGTTTTGAATCCCACCGAAAATACATATATTACTAATTGCGTTATTAGAATAATTAATTACTATACCCACGATCAATTATTACAATTTACAATATAGTTTCAAATGCATACTAGAGAAACATTGCAATTTGAATCAATTAAAATGCATAGCATACAAAAATAAATTCACAACACAAGAAATTCCGCGCGCAAATCATAGCGCGTGTCAATGAAATCAAGAATGTAATTTTATATCAAGCCGACGAGCGACGACGCCGAACTAAAGTACCTACAGTACCATTTACCTTCAGTGTACAATACAGTTTACAGACCTACGACGGACGAACAATAATGAGTAATAAATAAAAAAAAACATAGTTTCTAAGGTCATTAGTTTTATTTTATTTTATTGTTATTTTCTTTGAACGATTGGAAATGAAATTACTCAATTTTTACACAGAACTTTGATTTATTAGAATTATGCTCATTATGCATAAGATAACGAACGCGAATGCACGACATCTAGCGCGTCAATGTCTAAACATCGCCTTTCGTTTAGACATTGACGCGCTAGATCTGTAATAAGTATGTAGTCTATGCGCTAGATGTCGTGCTTTATGTCGTGTTTCGCTTGGCAAAAGTCACGCACACTACTGTAGAAGTGTCAAATTTTTCCGGTATTTTACTGTTGTTTTTCTAAGTAAATATTGTAAATTATTGATTAAAAAGGTCGAACGCGCACACATTTCATTATAGAGAAGTGATAAAATGAATAGTTTTAAAGAAATAGTGTCTGTGTTAAGTGTTTAGAGGTAATCAAAAATGTATGGAGGGACGGTCGGAACATCAACCTTAAAAACATGCGTTAATTTAGCAGAAATAAAAGAAACAAATCTAGACAATCCATCTCGAAGAATCAAAAGACATTACCTATAAATATATTATATTTTTCAGTTGATAACACGTTCATGTGTGGAGCCTAGTGTATGCGCACGCGCACCGCACAATGCTGAGAAGAATCGGCCTGGTGGCATTCTGCCTTCGGATTCTGCTAGAGTCATGCTCGTTCCTAAACCTGGTGTTGAGGGTAAGTTTATATTCTACTAGCTTTCCGTGCGTGGCTTTGCATGCGTTTAAAAAAACCCGCATAGTTCCTGTTCCTGTGGGATTTCGGGGATAAAATGTAGCTTATGGCTTATTTTGTACCGTGTATTTGATTTTATTTAATTTAAAAGTGTTATTCGCAGATTTTTATGTTTTTTGAAACATCTTTTTTCGTGCCAATTATGTATTTTTTGCACTATATTTTCACATTGTTTTCAACATCAACCTTTTTTGAACAAGTGTAATTCTTTTGTACTTATAGGCTTTTCTATATTTTATTTGCATATAGCTACTTCTATTTCTAACATCAATTTTTTATGTGTCTTGTGTATTTTTTCCGCAGTAGAATTTCATATAGTTCCTAACATTTGTGTGTACGTGTATATTTTGCGTACCTACTAGCTTTTCACATCATCTCTAACATCCTTTTTTTGTGTATATTTTGACATTGTTTCTTTAACCATAAGATTTTATTTTTAAGTGAAACTTGTTTAGGCGCGTTGAAAGTAACATTTTATGGCAATACCGTCTCGTCATGGAGGAAGGCGACGATTTTGGTATCTGTAAAACGATACTGTTAAGGGCGACTGTCCTCTGCAGCAGGTTGCAGTTGCCCATTTAAACGTTTTTTTTTTTGGTATCTTTGAATGTTGTCTTGAATCTTGCCTAAGAAGTTTCACTTCTGACAAAATCGAGTTTAAAGCACACAACAAAGTGCTTGGCACACGCGCTCTTTTCTGTTGTGTATTAACTTTTCACCTGGACATGTATTTTTTAGTTCGAAGTAATTTTATGAACTTTTTTTAATTTTTTTTTTGCATTTTGTGCGTGCGCAGGCAGCGAGTACGTGAACGCGTCGTGGGTTTGCGGCAGACGGCGCATGCGCGAGTACGCGGTGGCGCAGCACCCGGGTGGGGGGGGCGAGCTGTGGCGGCTGCTGTGGGACCACACGGGGCAGCTGGTGCTCGTGCTGCCGGAGCAGCCGCATGGGGACGAGGTCTGTAGCCCAAGGGGCGCAGCACCCGCTGATATGTTTATTTATTTATTTATTTGACTGGCCGGTTGGCTTGGTTGGTAGTGGCCCTGCCTTCCAAGCCAGAGATCGTGGGTTCGATCCCCACCCGGGGCAAATATTTGTGTGATGAACATAGATGTTTGCTCTGTGTCTGGGTGTTAATCCATACTAATATTATAAATGCGAAAGTAACTCTGTCTGTCTGTCTGTCTGTTACTCAATCACGCCTTAACTACTGAACCAATTGACATGAAATTTGGTATAGAGATATTTTGATACCCGAGAAAGGACATAGGATAGATTTTATCCCGGAAATCCTACGGGAACGGGTTTTTCTTTGAAAACGCGGGCGAAGCCGCGGGCGGAAAGCTAGTTATCTATATAAGTATTTATTTAAAATTATATATGTATGTTTATCAGCCATCTGGTTTCCATAACACAAGCGAAAGCTTAGTATGGGATCAGATCGTGCCGTGTGTGAAAATTGTCCCGAAATATTTATTTATTTATTTATGGAACACACAACAATAAATACACATTACATTATATATTAGACATTATATAATTAATTGTATCCAATGTAGGTGGATCTCAATTATAGGTGTACACAACATTCGTATTAATAACACTTATACAATTAAACATAAACGAAAGAAAAACATAATATACTACATTTTTGTTGTAATATACTACATGTTTACACAAATAAAAAGGGCAGAATTTATATAACAGTGAAATAAACAATTCAAGTGTTATTACATCCAGATAAGATAATTATATATTCGATTTTTATATCTTGCAATGCATTACAGGATTGCGACGTGTTCTGGCCGACGGAAGATGACAGGGAGCTGTTCATCGCGAACTTCAGAGCGAGTTTTGTGTCAAAAGAAACTTACGTCGCACATCGGCGGCCAGACAGAAAAGCAACCGAAACACCAGTGGAAGCACAATCACCAGAAGTCAACGGTTACAGGCGGCAAGAAGGCTCGGAGTGCGCAGACGACGAACGACTCATCCCAGAAAGCAATTCGCCAATCACAGACCCGGAACCGGCCTACCGCTTCGACAGAACAGAATTACGCCTAGATTCCTTAAACGGCAGCAGAGACCTATCAGCGCGCAAATCTATAGCGAACGGCGATCTATTCTCATCCCTACAAGAAAAGAAAAACGGCCCCAAATCGCCTAGAAGCCCGTCAAAAATGTCCCTGAAAAACTTCAAACTGAGTTCTCCAACGAAGTTTAAGTTCCCCGAGTGGGGAGCGCGGTCAGCTGGCTCCCCACCAGAAGAAGCACCCCCTCCCCCTCCTATAGAACCTTCTCTAACCGTAGAAGAAGAAATGGAACTCCACAGGCCATGTTATTATTTCGAACGCGTCGACAGTGTCAGTGACGATGTGCCCGCGGACAGAGTGATCGAAGTGACGAACGTTAGTGTGCATTCGTTGCAGGACGATTATCAATTAAGTGTTAAGTTCATACGGTGTTGTGGCTGGTTGAATGGAGATACTACGGAGTATACTCCCGGGTCGCCGGATGATAATGAATTCGTGAGGGCAGTAAGGGAAGGGAGTGGGAGTGAAAGGGAAAAGGCGTTGGATAGATTGGTTGAGCCTTATAAGGATTCGTTCGCGTTGATAGAATTTGTGGCTGGTTGCCAGATGGAGTATAAGAACGGGCCTGTGGTTGTTGTTGACAAGTGAGTATAGGTTTTACTTATTTCGGAAATGTTCTCTTTGGGTAAAATATAAATTTTCAAATTTGATTTAAGTTATCATTAATTCAACCTAAAGAATGAATACAAACTGATTTTAAGTGTTAGCTTCTCATCAATAACTAAAAATAGCGCATATTTATCTAAATTCAACTATTTTTTATACCAAAGTCCAAACGCACCAATCAGTGTTCAGTGTTAATTATGAATGTTAACAAACATAGACAAATTGTGCGCATAGAACATATTATATACTCAAATAAAATATTTTAACACATATGTATATCATGTTTACTTGCAAATAAACGATTTGTTTATTTATTCACTTATATTTCTGTCAGACTGGGTGGTTGGCGCGCGCTTTCCTTCTGCGCACTAAGCGCAGCATGCGGCGGCGCCCGCAACCCCGCCATACACGAGCCGGGAGCCGAACACGCGCCCCCGTGCCGCACCGCCGACGTGTACTGCGCCTGCGCACTGCAAGCGCACGCGAGATCCTCCCCCCACCCGTCGCAGCCGGCCTTCCCCCCCCGGGCTTTGTTGGCCTGCTACTGCGCGTTAGCTGTGTACGGCCCGCGGCTACCGGCGATCAGCTGAGCCCATAGATACTAAGGTAATGTATGTAGTGTGCATTACAAGCACATGCCCCCTCCCCCCACCAATTATAACCGCAATTTGAAATTGGGCAGATTAACTACAAGGTAATTTGTGAACATGTTAAGAAGCATATAATAAACATCGAACAAGTCGTTAGAATCAGGACTTGAAAATATTGTCCAGTCGATCTTACAAAATCGAAAACTAAAAAATAATAATAATAATATTTATTACATTAATTTTCAATTGTAAGTAAATATTTACAACATCGGCAAAATTATAATAGCATTGTCCCCTACCAAGTAAATCAACTTATCCAGCTAACATCTAGGTCATTCGAAATAGAATCTTATGTCTCAATAAATAACGTCCATTTTCGTTTGCAGGTCACGAGCGCATCACAAAGAGTCTGATACGTAGTGTAAATACTCAGTGCGTTGTGCGGTAGCGAAGTATTATTTGACCAAACGTTGGTAATGCCGTATCCAAATGTTGGCCCACTGGTTGGCCAATGTTGGCCAATGTTTGTGATGGTTTATGAAGAACTCATGTTGTGAATTGAACACGTAATTGAAAGTTTTATCAGTATGTTTAAAGATTTAAATGTCACAGTTATTGTTCTAGAGACACATAATTGCGTTTCTATACAAGGCCACGTATTACGAAAGTAATTTGAAGATTATTATCACGTTTAAATATGTCTCTGATGTCCGTTTGGACCTTATTTTATCAAGAAAACGAGTTGTTTTTTGAAATAAATAAAACACATTTCAGTTCAAAAGTTTGTTTATTATCACATTTCTAAGCAAACATTGGCGCTAACATTGGCCATATCCTATATACATATAAAATATACTTAGTTGATGTAATTCATTGGCAAATAACCTAGATCAAGTTAAAGTTTCGTCTCTTATGTAATAAGATGAGGTTGTGTGAGTAATGTAAACACAAGTTAGTAGGTTTAGAGCGGACAAACATACAAAAAATGGGGGGAGAATGTTCTATGAAATAGCGTAGTTTATTAGAAAGTATAAATCAAAGATTAGTGAAAGTATTACTGGAAGCAATATATTTATTTTATAAGTACCCATGTGGTATTTTGATTTATAAAACTTAAAAATGGCCATATGTATGCTTATATTTTACATACAGGAAAATAAATAAACGATTTTCTTAAAGCATTCTCCTCCCATTTAAATGTACCCTGATGTATAGATATAATATATGTTTATTAAACGTATTCAAATTTATTAACAAAAACCTACCTAGATTTTTACCAATTTATCATATATGGTACAGCAGTTTAGCTATCTTAACTAACACACAGACTCTAGTTATTTAAATGCGTGTAATAAATATATCGAATAGTACAGTTCGATTCAAACTTAATGGCGGTTCGGAAGTTAGGTGCAGGTGCGAGTGCGCACACGGCTCAGCCCCCCTAGACAAGTGGCTTTCTATTAGCGTAAAGTTCAATAGAATAGATTATGAATGTATGAGATTGACGTAATCAATTCTCGTCGTCGTCGTAATCAAACGTCAATCTCATACATTCATAATCTATTCTATTGAACTTTACGCTAATAGAAAGCCACTTGTCTAGAGGGGAAGGTCCCTTAACGTCCCGCTAATACCTAAAATTGTTTTCTGCGCCTCGAATCGTACGATGTTCCGAGCTGCCATTAAGTTTGAATCGTACTGTATGCGGAAATTGTATGTTTCTTAAACGGTTTAATGTATTGTTAAAAGTGAGATTATTCAATAATGGTTTTTATTAACAACCAAAAGTCATTAAATTGATTAAATGTTCGGCGTATGCAAATATTGTAGAGGTAAAAATATTTCAAAATTCATCTAAAACGGTTCAGTGTATCCAAAGTGAAAACACAACACGAGAGTTTTTTCTCTCTTTTTTATAAAAGAGAGAAAAAACTCAATAAATACATATGTATCTTTGTACATGCTGACCTATTCTAGCAATGTAACAGACTACCCTCAAATTAAATAAAATACACTATTATCAGTTAGATGCATCACTAATTCTATATTCCTTTTTTGTACAATATTTTTCTTTTAAACGGTTGAGATTTGACATTACATACTTCCAAGATCAAAACGTCAAAATTCAACAGTTGGTAAGAAAATAATTTTACATTAAAAGAATGGAGCAAAACACATATGTAATTGCTGTATTTAAAGATATTTAATTTATATCGGATGAAAATTAATCGAAAATACATTAAATATCTTTAAATGGGCAACACTTAGTTCTGATATTAATAAAAAACATATATCCAGGGTTTTTTATCTAGACATATTATAATAATAATATCCTAGACTTGTTTTGCTATTTTTCTATACTATGTAATTAAAGGCCCATTATAATCCAATAGAAAATATCGTAATTAGTATTAGGATACAGCTTTGTGTAAAAAACAACGCTAACTAAAAAAAACTAATGTATAACCCGTGCCAATAAAGTATTAAAAGAAGTGTCTTCTCTTTCACACTTTAATAAAACGAGATTAGCTATCTCGCTCACTCTAACAACGGTTACAATTGCAATATGCCTACATTTATTGGTACGAGTTATACTCTATACATCAAAATTTACTCTTAAAAATGGTGAGATTGTCAGGTTGTTAGAGCAATCGAAGGAAAATAATTTTTTGGATATAAGAGAACAACAAATAGGTATTAAAATTATATACCTAAAGATAAATGCATGTTGTCCTGACTGATCTATCAAAAATTTACTATATTTGATAATATCACATAAATAGATAAATCACATTACTCATTCTAAATATTTGGATTTCCAGTGTTAAAATTAAAATTCGCGTTTAACTGTCCAAAATTACTAGATCATTAAATATTTAAACCATATATGGTCGAAATTCTTTCCAAGTCACATATGATAAGTGAAAATCGACGTTATTCCTATTAATATATGGTCCAGTATTCGTTAATCTATTGTATAAGGAATGCTTTTGATTGGTCAATTATGTGGTTTTGTTCGATGTATGATTGGATAAGGCTTTTCCAAGGAATGGAGACGAAATTTTTGCGTATGTAATGTTATTCAAAATTAACTTCTAAGTGCAAAGAATAAAGTCGTAATTCAATCGATGTTAACGCAGATAAATATATAAAAACGATGGCAGCTTTCCAGTCACTTTGCATAATTTCCGGAGTAGGAATTATATTACAAATGTATATAAAATATAGATTTATAAGTGTTTATCATGAGTTATCGATTAGATTTTTATTATTATTAGAACTTAATATTTTATATTGCAGTTTGCAGAATAGACATATATACTCTTTTGCCTTCGATACTAGTTTTCCGCCCTTGCTACGCTTGTGGTTTATATATTATATAACCATAGCAAATATATAAATGACTACAAAATTTATAGTAGTCTGGAAGTTAGTGCATAGTTTTAGTTTGATAACATGCCTAATACTCGATAATAGTGATTTTTATAAGTTCGTGTTATTCTCGTTTAAGGAATTATACAAAGTGACTATTTCTGGACTTGAAAAAGTCGTGAATTTAAAGAAAATATAACGATTACCGATGACCGTTGTGAAAGGCTGTAGGTGTATATAATAGGTGAAAGCGCAAATTTATATTGAGATCTTTCATATCATGGGAGGAGACTTTGTTTGTATCACAGTGATGTATGATTTAAAGTCTTTTTCGTCTACTTATATTTGTTGCATCGGCTGTAAGTAGTCGTTCTCCGATAAAATGATATGGTCTAAACATATCCCCTCCATAAAGTCCTCCAGAGAATGTTAATTTACAATGCTCCCTTTTTACTTCCGACATAAATTTTTAACAGACTTCCATGGATCCAGGATACATTTTTTAGAACAACAAAACAATGGAGTTTATTTAACTTCTGGCCTGTTCTGAAATAAATGTGTAATTTTACCTATATTCTGCACAAATTTAAGTACTTAACATCTAGACCAAAAAGGCTTTAAGGAATACACTAGTTTTTAGCACTGTGATACAGCTAAGTAATTTAACAGACTGGGCAAGGTCTCTGAATTGAAAGCTCTTAAATGTGCCATTTTAGGCTTAGTATATACGTAGTTAGTTTGAATTTTATTCCGTATACAATATAGATGTTTCGCTTAGCTCAATTGTTTTTATATTAACGCATTTTGTATTCGTATTAAAACTTCTTAACTTCATAGTCAGCCTCTTCGCCTTTTGGCAGTTTTTTTATTGGTTACAGGATTTTGATACTTATCTCGCTTTTGTTTAAGGGTGATTATTGATTGTCTTGTTTGTCAGTGATGTAAGGTTCCAGAAGATGGATATTCGATATATTAAGGGGGATATACAATAGTTGATGCATGATATGAAAGCTAGTGGGCGTTAATTTGTTGAATATGAATTTGTAACTTGATTTTCGATAACTTTCTATAAGAAGAAAGTACCATATCTAATCCAAATAAGTTAAATATCTTTCCACCCTAAATAGACTAAAAATTGAATAAAAAATTTAAAAAGGTCCCTTCCCATGTGAAATTCTCTACATTTTCATACAATCAACTATTCGTATATCTATCTCTTTCATATACAAGCAATCTTATATCAATTTTCGCAATAAGAGTGAGATAAAAGTATAAACTGTCACCCTGTGGCGAGATAATCCCACAATCTTTTTATTCTTCCGTAAACCGTCTTGATAAAGTGCCAATAACAGTTCCGTATATTATATGCATTCCATTTTACTGGAAAAATTGGATATCCTATACCCCGATCCTTATAGTGATCTTTAATTATTGTTATATCTCCTCCCCCATTTTTTCGTTTCGTCTGGTTGCGTTATATACTTCGCTACTTAAAAAAATTGGTTGTTTGTAAAGTAGGTTTACGATCGAGATGTTTACGTGATAACGTCTTATTGGTGGCAGCGCTCGAGATGAGACGGGAGATTGGTCCGTCTCTCTCTCGTTATACCTGCGATCGCGCTCGTGAGGTTTTGGTGTAACACAAGTTTCTGAACATGTTACCCGACTAAAACGATTTTAAAAACGTTATCACGTTAAAATGACAGTGATTTATTGCAAGGGCAATACTGTTTTATTTTTCTTAAACAGCCTTTTTGCACTTTTGTGTATATTTTTTGACATCAAGAACACCTTTTCCTACTTTTTGCGTTATAGTTTTGGACATCAATCGTGTGTCGTTTTTTTTAGTTTAGGAATAGATGGCAATTGAATTCTAGTGGTACCATCTATGATTGAGTTTGAGACAAAACGATGCTGCGCAACGTATTTTCACTTTTTGTTAAGTAAAGCACAATTTAAATTAAGTAGACACTTTAAGTTTATTACTAACTGCATTTTATATACCAACGATGTTTACAATTAGTTTTACACAGTACTAACTTTGGTTGATTTCGTGATTTTTTTATCCAAGTCGAAGTTGGTGAATCAAATGTAACCAATTGAATTTTGAAGTTAAATTTTTTATTTTACTCAAGTGTACATTTATTGTATTTAAATATTTTTTTAACACACAATTAGAAGTCGCGTTAATCAACCACGATTATTTTTATAATTTATACATTAGTAGTAACTTTTTTTTATTTCAACACTTGTTTTACAAAGTTAAGGCTGACTCCCTGATGTATAGTGCAATATGCGATCAGTATTCTGGTCTGATACCTTTATTCCATTTAAAAAATCATGTTTTTTATTGTTCGTCCTTTTTGATCACCTTTATAGGCTAAGAATAACTCATGAACTCGTAATGTGTTCACTATTATAAATTCGCGGGAGGATTAATTAAAAAATGTCTAGATGTCGAAATATGCACGTTTGTTTCTATTTTAAAATTACATTAAATTGGCTTTTGTCATGTGATACGTAAAACTTTTAATTTATAGATGTCTAGTGAATGTGAGAAGCGATATTATTAAAGTTTCATGGCAGCATTGATTGTCAAGTGTCACTAATATTTCCCGCCAAAAATTTGACGTTTTGTTTTTCCCGCGCACACAATCGGTCCTGAATGTAAAAAAGCATGTGCCCAAATCTTCAATATATTATAATCGGAAGTATTTCGGGCTGATGCTGTCGTTATACTTGTGTAGTGATATTTTTTTTATTTCTATACCCTATGTACAGATTAGTATTATAAAACTCCTAGTAGTTATAACTTTAATGTTTTGTACATCACATTTGACTATGTAAATCGTATGAAGACCTATTTATTTTATGTAACCGCCTGTATTATTTGAAATGTAAAAATATATAAGAAATTGTATATGTGTTTGTTGTTTTATTTTATTACCTAAACATATGAAGTACTTACCTTATCTGTAAATTAAAGAGTACAGTGATTCAATATTTATTATTTGATAATATATCTATCCTATTAATCACAAATCCTAACAAGCAATAATACCTATTTCGGGACGATATCTATGCTATCTATACTAATTTTAAAAAGGGGTATCTAAGAATTATGAGGTATGATATAGTCTGAATCTACTAAACTGATTTTTAAAATAATAATTTTACCGATACTAAGCCCATATAATATTTGAGTAACATAAGCTTTTTCTTCCCTTGTGAAACCAGACGAAGCCGAGGCAATCGTTAAGTATTATCGTTACTTTTTACAAAGTCGATAGATTTTTCTTGTAAAGAGTCGATTGAGTATTGATGATTTTAGTACAAAATATAAATAGAACAAAGGAATGGCTTCCTTCGTCCCTTGGTAAAGTTATCGATAGTCTACCCACGCTATCCGTAAGAATTCACAAGTTTTTGTGTTGCCAGCTTCTAAAAGTATAGGAAAATAAGTACTAAAATAAAATAAAATAAAACTTTGTAATAAGCAATAAAAATATAAGTACTGTGATTAAGAAAAAAAATCCTCTAGATCTATAATATAACGCGTTCACGTTAAGATGTAGCAGGCCTTCTGGCTTACATCGAGAAACACCACAAAAAAAAAGCCTAAGTACAATTCAAATAGGTAACCTGCAACCTATTGGTTAGTTTAGGTTATTCATATAATTTATTAACACGTAGTTACGATATAAATGCAAAATCAAAGATGAAAAAAAAAACAATTCTTACACAAAAATTGACTCGCCACTCGTTAGCCATGAGAAAACAGTAAGAAAAGTTGTTTCAAAATGATTGATGAGGAAACCTAAGTACTTGACCTGAAATGAAATCCTATCCAAGACGAAGAAACGTTATGAAACCCTAATTTACGAACAATCAGGCGAAATTCCGATAGGTATTTAATTTACAAGTACAGCTGAAGTATTGCGAAAGTCAATTCCCAAAGTTCCGAACTTCCTAATATTTCAGTTTTCCTCCAGTGGATGCGGATTGCGAAATAATTCGTCCCAATACTTAACTACATTTTGTGCCGGCGAAATTTCTTGCTAGTAGGTACTTTTTTGTAACTTTCCTGTTGGATCGTTCGCAAGCACGTTATACTGATTTTATTATAAGCCTATAAGAACATATTGTTAATTATCATAGAATTTAGGTAATTATACCTATTTATTGTATAAATAATTCTTTTCGAACGCTTTCAAAGTGTTGTTATTATTTATAATGGCAAAAATAAGATCTGTAAAATAAGAGTATTTTTGTTTCACCTTTCGTTCTAGCTTTATTGTAGTAATGAACATGTTGTACCTATGAT